>JAJMDZ010000044.1:0-80088 GCA_030573835.1 Tetrapisispora taiwanensis (nom. inval.)
CCAAAGCATGGTGATAATTATAAATCTAAGACTATTTTTGTACGCCGCGGTAACCCAGCTAATTCAAAGCAAAAGAAGAAACCTAGAGGAAAGAAGAGCAGCAGCTATCAAGAACCGGTAAGGTCAAATGCCACCCAAAATCACAACATCACATCAACTAAACCATCAGCCCCAGTTTCAAGAACTTCAAAGAAACCTGTACCACCTCCACCTGGGTCTAAAAAACAAGCACCAAAACCAACTCTAGTTACTGCAACAACACAGCCAGTTCAATCACAACCTGCTGTGCAGAAACATATCCCTCCTCCTCCACCACCACCTCCACCTACACAATCTAGTGTACCAAAGTTCGAAGCTGCATATGATTTCCCAGGTTCTGGTAACCCATCCGAATTACCGTTAAAGAAAGGTGACGTTGTGACCGTCTCAAAACAAGAAGCCAGTGGTTGGTCTTTGGCCAAATCTCTAGACGGTTCTAAAGAAGGTTGGGTGCCTACAAACTATATTGTACCTCACCAAGGATCCTCTGCTCCACTTGCTCCAACACCAGCTGCAAATGCTGCTACAGTACAACAACAAGTCCAACCTGCAGCATCACAAGCAGCTCAACCTCAACCTGCAGCAGTACAAGCTAATTTCAGTACCGGTTTAGCATCTGCTTTAGCTGCTAGAGCTAATAAAATGAGAGTAGAGAGTGATGGGGAACAAAACGAAAATAGCGATGATGACGACTGGTGATAACATATTACATTTATAAGATAGAACTAAATTGACAATAATTAAATAAATACTAATATTTTTTAGATTTATATAAAAAAGGCCTATAAACATAAGTATAATAAAATAATAATAGAATATATATAACAATAATAATAACATAATAATGAAAATCAACGAGTTGATAAAATATATGATTTTTAATCATATGAATTTTTTTAAAAGGTTGACTAATGAAGAAATAACTGGCAGACGGTAAATGATAAAATCATCTTCACCTCTTCTGTTAAACCATGGTTCTTCTTCTGTCAAGTTTTCAATTAAAGTTTTTTTCTTTGGAGTGAAAGGTGGATATCTCATAGCAAGTAGGAAGTCTATCCAGAAAGGCTGTCTAAAAACAATTCTTTCATTTGTAAACGCTGCAAAACCATATTTACCACCATAATTTCCATAACCTGAATTGCCAATACCACCGAATGGAGCATCTTTAATACCGACATGGATCATTGTATCACCAACAATACAGTCACCTGATCTTAGTCTCTTTAAGATGCTCTCGATTTCAGTATTATTATCAGAAAAAATATATTGAACAAGTGGAGTGTCATATTTTTCAATAACAATATCCAGAGTGTCATCCAAGTTTGAGTATGATAAAATAGGCAAAATTGGTGCAAAATTTTCTTCAATCATTAAAGAATCTTCCCAATTAATATCAAATACAATCGTTGGACGAATACAATTGGAGGCTTCCATACCTTTTATATCCTTTTCATCAACTTCAGGACAAATTTTAATACCTTTAGTTGACTTTAATTTTTCCATGGCATTGTTGTATGCTCTGCTATTGATCATATGAGTGTAATCTGTTTCAGCATTAAGATGAGGCCAGAATTCTTCCATAAGCTCTTTTGCGATAATAAGGACATCATTATATTTTGACTCATGGACAAGTAAATAATCTGGTGAAACACATATTTGACCAGAATTACCAAAAGCACCAAAGAATATTCTTTTCATTGCTGTCTTTAGATTTTCGTTATTGAAATGTTCAGTTATAAAAGTTGGCGATTTACCACCTAATTCCAAAATACAAGGAGTTAATGATTTTGCTGCTGTCTGAGAAATAATTGAACCGACTCTTGGGGATCCTGTATAAAATATTTTATCAAACTTTCCTGAATCTACTAATCTTGTAGTTTCAGGTACAGCACCATGAACAACTGATACATAACCATCCGGAAAAGAAGCTTTCTTAATGACATCTTCAATTACTATTGAACAATTTTCAGTTAACTCACTTGGTTTAACAACAACAGTGTTACCAGCTGCTATGGCATATGCTACTGGTACTAATGCTAATAATATTGGGAAATTAAATGGCGCAATAACCAATACTGAACCTAATGAGATTTTCTCAATACGAACGTTACCAAACATAAATGGTGGTGCATGATCTTTGACTACATCTGGTTTTATCCATTTATCTAAATTAGATATCATATGCAAAATATCATTTTGTAATTTTATAATTTCAAAAGATTTACTTTCTTGTCTGGAACGGTGGAAATCATTGAATAAAGCATCCTCAATTGAATCTTGAGAATCTTTAATAGCATAATAAAGTCTTTTCAATAACTGTAATCTCAATTTTTTATCTTCTTTATCAGGATTTTTTGTACTACCTAAGTATTTTTGTTTCTTCAAAAAAGATTGTCTTGAAGTCTCAACAATCTTATCGATCTCTTCTAAAGAAGTATAAGTCAACATTTTCAATGAATACACTCAATTATAAATTATAGTAACCAAAAAATGTACAATCACTTCTTTAATAAAAAAATTGTAATATTAATTAATGGTTTCTTTAAAATAGGGTCCTTTATTATCATAGTGGTTTCTTTTTAAAAAGATTTATCGCAGTTTCTTAAATAGCCGCTTTTAAATTTTAAAGTCGTTTAAATCTGCTCAGATTTGAAAAGCATCACAACAAAACAAACATATTTTAATAGTCAATTCTATATATTATACCAATATTAGAAGGTAATATCGTGAATAAACAAGTTCAGAGGTCATTGAATAATTAGATCAATAGTTTAGATAATTTTAATAGATATTGATTTTTATTTTGCTGAAAAAGAGAGAATAACAGGTACATTTCATTTGCTAATAATTTTACACCGATCTGATCTAATATAAAATCAAACGAAACTAAGCTTTAATAATATACAAAGATATAATACTCTAGCTCAAAAATGTCTGTAGAAGAAGAATATGAATTAATTTTAGAGTTGACTCCTCAACTTCGTTCAATTTTGATGAATATCAAAGATTTATTTTCTGTGTATATATCAAATTATGTTCATGTCTTAAATAAATTTATAGGTGTTCTACGTAAAGTTGCAACTTTAAGATTTGAAAGATCCACTTTAATCAAATACGTTAAAAAGTTAAGATTCTATAATGATATTTTAGCTAATTTTGAAATCCTAGATCCTACTGAGATCGATGAAATAATAGACTTACATTCAATCATAAGGGAAATCAGTTCATTCTATTTAAAAGTATTAGAAACTATTGATTTATTGAATTATTATTTAACTAGATCTTTACAATCAGAAATAGTTTCCAAAACATTAAATTTCAATTTAACCTTATCAGAAGAAACAATCGTTAAAATAGAAGAGTGTTTCAATTGTTTTATTAAATTTACTCAATGGATGATGGAATCAATCTCAATTCATGATGATTTATTACAAATTGAAATCATTCAATTCTCATTGAAGTGTGCAGTCGAAGATAATATCGATTTAGAAGAAACTGATAATATTTTCTTAACTGAGGTTACACCAGTTGAAGATGTCAAAGAATATGAAACTTTAGCTTTGCAATGGTCAGAAGTTTTATCAGGTTCTGTTGCTTTACTAAATGCCGAGTTTGATAAATCTGTTATTACATGGATTGAAAATACCGAAAAGAAATCAAAAAATTAAGATTTAAGTTTTCATTGTAACTGGTACAACTATTTTTAATGCATTTCCTTTTGTAGTTATGTTGAAAACTTTCATCACAACATACTATACATTGAACAATTATACCCTTTCCCTTCAAAATTATTTTTTACTATTATTGATATTTTAAATTCAAAAGCCAATAATATAGTATTTAGATATCTTAATTTATATATTATTATATATGATTATATATAATTCAATGAATGAACAATAGAGCACTCTATTTATTAGTATTTATAATATTCTTATTCTATTTAAAAATGTTTTTATGTTGTTCAATGTTATTAATTATTTCCCCCAAACCATGATTATTAATATTTCTTTCTTTTTATTTCAATTAATTCATTCTAAAGTTATGTCTTTAGTATCAGTATTATTATTTGTTGTGTTATTATTTAACAGATCATTTAATAAGTCTATCTGTTCGTTCATCTTTTCAGTATCTTGACCTAAGGCCTTTTTATTCACATTAATTGGTAATAATCTAGTACCAATATTATCATCCAATAAACCTATTTCTTTATGCAAACTAGAGGAAGCATCATCAAGAGTATTGAAGAATTCTTTAATATGTTCATCAAATTTGGATTTTAATGTTTCGTTACCTCTTTTTAATTCTGAAAATGTGTAAACCATCTGTGATGCTTCTTTCAGAAGTGAACATAATTTCATGTCTACTCCATTTAATGATTCTAACCTCTCTTGAACGTATTCTGATTGCATTTTCTATACTATGTAAGTATTTTAAAATTCAATTGTTTTTTATCTGAATTCCACTCTTTGTAAAAAAAATTGAATTATATTCGTTTGGAAATGTAATGTATTCTGCAATTCAAATCAAATGGAAATCTAAACCTCGATTTAATCGCTGATGTAGCTTAGAGTTCTATATATGCAATATAATGCAGAGCTCTATCCAGTTGTTTCAATCGAAACTAATCATTTATATCAAAAAATAAGTTAAAAAGATCCAAAATTTCAAATCTGAAAAATATTGAAAAAAACCATTCTGATGAGCTTTAAAATTTTGGGGAAAACCTTTAAATTTGAAGCAAAGATAACATTGTTGATACTATTGTAAAGTATTCATATTACTCAAACTGTAGGAATCTAGATGACTTTAACAATAAGTGCATTATATTATATTATTATACATTATGTTATAAATGAATATATATATATATATATATTTGCTTGTAAATATGCAGGATAAATAAAGGAATTTCTTTACTACTTTACTATTCTATGACTTAAAAGGTTGCTTTTTGAGATGTTCAACCTTCAGTTTTACGTACTTTTGGTGAACCACGTAGCATTTCTGTTATTGTTCTTCTCTTCCTTGGTGTAGTAACCTCCAGTTGAGACTTTTCTTCCGTTTTGGGTATTAGTTTTGATCTACAGATCGAATCGCAATTGTTTGATTCTTCTTTAAGATCTACCTCCTTCTTAACAAAAGCATTTGTTATATCAAATTTATTATTTTGTGATGGAATCGAAACATCTTCAAGTTTCACTGAACTATCAGGATAACTAGAACTACTCAAATTTAATGAATCTAATTTTTTTTTATCTTCCTTAAGTATTGGTTTAATTAGGTTAGAACCCTTATTAGTTACTTTACCAACATCTTTCGATACTTGATAACATATTAATTCATTTTTATTGAATATAGCTTTCAAAATTTTATCAAGTTTATCTTGTGACCAATCATGAGTGGATTCATCCATCCACAATTTCCATTCTTTTGTATTAGGTTCAATAACAACTGGCATACGAGGGTGCAACCATTCTAATTCTTTTGGCGCAGAATTTGTCACAATAGTATAACTATAAGTACTATTTGCCTTATTATGATCGTACAATCCTGCAAAAAACATCAATTTAGAGTCTTTTCTACATATATAGTAAGGTATCTTGGAATTTTTTGTTGTCTTCCATTCATAATATCCGCTAATTGGAATGACACATCTTTTATAGTTAACACACGGTTTCCATAATTTACTTTCTAGCAATCTGTCTTCTCTTGCATTAAATGTTTTATTAACTTGAAATGAATCTAGATTCTTAACCCATTGTGGAATCAAACCCCATTTCATATAACTTAATTTATGACCTTCATTATCTGATCGATACACAGCGCCAGAAGAGGTTGGAGCTACATTATAATTAGCATCATAATGATTAACATCTGATGCACTCATATCTGTAATACCTGCTGAAGTTTTTGATTCATTACTATTATTGAAATTGTTAACTGGTAAATCAAATAATTCAAATTGTGTAAACAAGTCTCTGCTGTTAAACCCAATTGCGTACCTTCCGCACATGATAACTGTCTCTTTTTCACTTAGAAAAACTTATAACTTACTGATATATATATAGAAAAATATATATGTCTAAAACTATCCAATATAACTTACACTACATCACTTTTTGTATAATCTTCTCAATCCTAAACATTTTAAATGAATAGCACCCTTTATTCAAAATTTCAAACGAGTCTCCATTTTATTTTTTGACAAAAGAGAAAATTGATATTTAAGAACAATAATTTCCTTAAATTCAACAATATATTATTTTAAATCTATTTGAAAGGAAAATTATACTATATACTTACAAAGGATTATCATTTATCTAATTTTTTTTATTAGTAATTGAATTTTGTTGACCATAAACAATTTATTCAATTTAGTGACTGTTTTTAGAATTGATTATAAATTTAATATTAATTAATTCAGAATGCTTAATATCTCATCGAGAAGGCTTATCTCTAGGCAGGCTGTTATAACTAATACTCTACAGAGATGTATGAAACAAAATAGTAGATTATTTAATTCATCTAGAAAATTATTTAATACTAATCCTATCAATCAACAAACACAACATTTACAACAAATAAATTTACAGAGAAATTTAAGAATACAGAGATGGGTACTATCATTATTGGGATTAAGTGCATTTTCGTTTGGAATATGGTATATCTATTGGCCTCATAATCCATTCCCAACTACAGTAGCTGCTATTTTAAGAAAAGGGTTATGGGCTGAAAGTGATAAAGAAAAATTTAATTATGGGAAAGCTCTAAGGTTCTATATCGAAGCTGTGGATGAAGCTAATAAATGTAAACTTGATCCTGTGAGTGATGAATACACTGGAATTGAATTAAAAATAGCAGAAATGTACGAAAAATTGGGTATGTTTGAGGAGGCAAATAAAGTATATAATGAGTTATTATATAGATTTGCTAATGCCTTAAGTGAACCTGGTAAAATTCCTGTCGATAAAAGACCAGAATTGGTAAGAAGAGATTTAAGAGTGTTGATAAAATCATTGGAAACAAATAAAGATCTTGCAATTGGTAAAAGAAATTTATTATCTCATTTACTTCTTGCACAAGAAGAGATTTTATCAAGATCTCCTGAATTGAAAAAGTTTTTCGAAGACAGACAAGAGAAGACAAAAGCAGCATTACAAGGTAAACCAATTGATCAAAATTCTTTTAAACCAGTTGTCAATAATACTAATATAAAATTAAATGAGGATGGATATATGATTTTGGACATGCAAAAAAATAGCAGTGCCTGGGAACCTTTCAAAGAAGAATTTTTTACTGCAAGAGATTTATATACTGCTTATTGTCTTTCTTCAAAAGATCTGGCTGCTGCATTGAGTTGTAAAATGACTACTGTCGAATGGATGGTCATGGCTGATATGCCTCCTGGTCAAATTTTACTTTCACAAGCTAATTTAGGTTCGTTATTATATTTGCAATCTGAGAAATACGAAGCTGATATTTATAATATAAATGAAAAAATAAAAGATAATAAATCTTTGGAAAATGACAAAACTGTTGTAAAAGCCTTAAGAACGTTAAATAAAAGTAAAGACACATGTTTAAAGATGTCTACTGAATGTTATGACAGTGTTGTTCGATTTGCTAAAAAGAACAATAAATTAAGATTCAAACCTACAGAACAACTTGATCCATCTGCATCTCAAGCGATTGCGTTATCAACATACGGTTTAGGGGTTTTAAATTTACATCAAGGTATGTTAGCCAAAGCTGAAAAACTTTTGAAAGATTCTATGGAGATGGCAAAAGAAATTGATTTTTTTGAACTTACAAAAGAAGCTGATAACGAACTAGAAAAACTATATAAGGCCAAAGAAGATGTCTTAAAAAATACAGAATAGATACCTTATACCATTTCATTATGTCCAAACTCACTATCTTATTAGAAGACATGAATTGAATATCAATTGTATAATACGTGAACTTTATATTCTTTCTTTAATTTTAAACTTGTATTTAATTCCCCTATATAAATTTTTTTTTTATATTACTTATTTATTGAAATTTATGGAATATGATATGATATGATATTATTTAATTTTACATTATATCATGACTTCTGTTTAGTTAGAAGTCATGACTTGCCAGACTCTGATGACGTTGTCGGTGTAACCAGCGAATAAGGTTTGACCGTCAGCGGACCAGGTTAAAGAGACGGCATGTGGTTCAGCAGCCTTGTTGTAACCGGTGAATTCTGGTTTTAATTCATCAATTAACTTCTTAGCTTCTAAGTCGTAGACCTTGATACCAGAGGAAGTGGCAGCGGTTAACCAGTATCTGTTTGGAGAGAAGGCTAAAGCGAAAACTTCGTCTTGGGCGTTTAAGGTGTATAATGGAGTCTTTAACTTTAAGTTCCATAACATGATTTCACCATCCTTACCAGCGGAGGCAACTAAAGTACCATCTGGAGAAGCAGTGATGGAGTTGATGTAGTTGTTGTGACCAACGAAATCAGCTTCAATTTGGAATTGGTTAATGTTCCAGGCCTGCATTCATAGGGAACATCGATAATAATATTCATTATTATTAATGCATTAAATTTGTTAGTAAAAATTGTTTCAAAAATAAATTTAGAAATCTTAAATCAAGATAGAAAACTTTTATTTTTGATAAAATGCATATAAATCAGTTTCATATATCAGTTAGATTGTGCTAATTATTTCATACATCAGAGATCTTGGTGATTATAATATGTCTCATTGAAGGTAAACCTTCTCCGAAGTAGCAAATATAAGAATACATCATTTGAATAAATTAGTAACAATCCTTAACTGTTCTTGAAATTAAAATACATGCAGCAGTATCAAAACAATCCTATCCCCTATCATCATTTAAAAAAATAAAAAATAAAATAAAAATTAACATACCTTAACCATTTTGTCAGAACCGGCAGAGATTAAAGTGACAGTGTCGTCTTCTTGGTCTTCATTTGGAGCAACTCTAACTTGAGAAACCCAGTCGTTGTGACCTAATAAAGTGGCTAAACAGTCACCCTTGATAGACCAGACCTTGATGGTCTTATCTCTGGAACCAGAGATAATCATGGAAGCCTTTCTGTCAATGGCAACAGACATAACATCAGACTTGTGGCCAGTGAATCTTTGGTAAGTTTCACCAGTAGCAACGTTCCATAATCTTAAAGTCTTATCCCAAGAAGCAGATAAGGCGTAAGCACCGTCAGCAGTTAAAGCACAGTCTTGGACGATGTGATTGTGACCCTTGAAAGATCTAACTGGGACACCGTATTGTTGGTCATCACCAGTTAATTTCCAGGAGATTAAAGTCTTATCTCTGGAAGCAGAGACTAATAAGTTTGGTTGACCAGCGGAAGTGGCTAAGGAAGTAACCCAACCGTTGTGACCTTCTAAGGTACCTCTTAAAACTAAAACTTCAGTAGACATGTCTGATTATATATATATATATATATGTTTGTATTTATGATTATTGTTCTTATAAAACTAAACCTAAACCTTAATAAAAAATTAATTCAATAAAAAATGTATAGAAGTTAAATAGTATAAAATTTAACAATTTAACTTATATATGATAAACTTATATAATTTTATAATTAATATTTTTCAAATGAATAAAAATTCTTTCAATTGACAACTGTCTCGTCGAATTCAATTCTTTAAGTTTGAATTAGTTGAGAGCATCTCTTGTTAAAAATTATCACGAAGCGGACCAAAAGTTTCTCTGGTGGTGCAAGGAGTTTGGTAATTTAAGCGTGAAATTTTTATCATGCACTTCAGTGACTGCAATTTTTTAACAAATAAATTTATATAGAACCCATACACCACATCGTATAATTTATAATTTTCAAAAAAAATTGATTTTTTTTAATTTGTAATGAAAACGATGGAATATAAATAAAATTATTCACAATTGTTAAGAAATATAATTGATGCTTGAGGTGAAGGAAACCTTTCAATTAATAGATGTGTATGGTAGTGAAATGTGTAATACATTGGGGAAATGAATATTTGTAGTTAAATGGGAGTGAAAACTATAGAGAAAGTAACCGAATAACATTACTCACACCTTGTGAATAATTAAAAACGTTCACAGGTGATGTATTATGCTAGCCACTATTCTAGCAGTTTGTATTACAATGACACATGATACGCTAGTACCTTTATATTTTAAATCAAACACAGTTATATCTAAATCTTATAATGATTCATTACTAAAATGCGTATACGATTCTTAAAAACCAAGTGATGTTAATCTTGTACATATGCTTTTTTTACTAACTAATACAACAATTCTCCAAACCAAGATGGAATGTAGTATTAAAGAAACTACCTTATTAAAAAATAATTTAACTACAATATGTATTTTGAGCATCTTTTTATTCTTGAAAAAACATATCACATTCTCTCAAAGCAATAATCAAAATGTCTAAAGTGAATAAATTTATCACCTTTTAAGATGAAAATAAGAAGTGAAAGGTAATCTTTTTAGTTTTAGCTTATACATTTTCGTAATACCACCCTTCCAAAATAACTTAATTATTCCATGGGTTTCAGTAGCTGTATCAATTGAAACAATTTAACCTCCTTACTTAAAAAAATAACACATTTATGTAACACGTATTATGGAATAGGCATATCTTCTATTTTATCATTAATATGAAAACAATTCTCTTTGTTAAAATAAATTACCCATATATTTGTGACGTCGAAAAATTAGTGACACATATCGTTGCCAAGAACAAGAAATTTTGGAAAGATGTTACCCGTGCTCACGGCGTTCGCATTCGTAGGTGTACTTAATTTTAAAATTCCTTTATGGCATTTGAAATAAAAAGAACAGTAATTTGAATAAAATGGATTGTTTACTAAAGTTTATTGATTTATTTAAATATATTTTAAGTTGTTTATTATTGATCAAACACAATAATCTGTTTAATTAGTCAATTTAGATTTGATATACCCAAAAAAAATTGCTGTTACCTTATTTTTTGACCTTTTTAATTGGTGTATTTTAAAGATCATATAATTTTGAAAAATAATTGTTATTAGTAACAACAATAATTGCGTATTATTTTAAGATAAAAATAAGCGTGCATATTAAACATATTTATTAAAAATAAAAATAATGGCTCCTTTAGATAAGAGAATAAAGAAATTTATTAAGGATTCCATTAGAATTGCTCCACGTATCTCTGATAAGGGTGAATTAGGTGAGTTAAGAACAGGTCTTGTTTCACAATATCCACAAACCAGAAAAGATGCAATTAAGAAAACAATTCAACAAATGACTTTAGGAAAAGATGTATCCTCCTTATTTCCTGATGTTTTGAAAAATATTGCTACAAATGACGTTGAGCAAAAAAAGTTGGTTTACCTTTACGTTATGAATTATGCTGAAACCCATCCAGAATTATGTATCTTAGTCGTTAACACCTTTGTCACTGATGCTCAAGATCCAAATCCTTTAATTCGTTGTATGGCTATTAGAACTATGTGTATGATTAGAGTTGATAAAATTTTAGAATATATTGAAATACCACTACGTCGTACTTTACAAGATGATAATCCATATGTTAGAAAAACTGCAGTTATTTGTATTGCTAAATTATTCCAATTGAATAAAGAATTATGTATGCAAATCGGTGTGTTGGACGATTTGATTGCTGCTCTGGATGATTCAAATCCAATGGTAGTTGCAAATGCAACTGCTGCTTTAACAGAAATCAGTGCTATGGATCAAGATGCAGTCAAACTAATCGATTTAATATCATCTCATGTAAACCAATATTTATCTGCATTAAATGAATGTACCGAATGGGCTAGAATTACTATATTAACTGCATTAACAGAATACCAAGCAAAAGATGCCATAGAAGCTCAACAAATTATAGATCGTGTTACAGCTCATTTACAACATGTTAACCCAGCAGTTGTTTTATCTACAATCAAAGTTATAATCAGAAATTTAGAATTGACACAACCGCAATCTGGTAATTCTGTGATTATGAAAAAAATAACATCAGCTATGGTTTCCTTGATGTCTACACCTCCAGAACTTCAATATGTTGCCTTAAAAAATATTAGAATTATTTTAGAAAAATATCCTGAATTATTATCTAAAGAACTAAGAATTTTTTATGTTAAATTCAATGATCCACTTTATGTTAAATTAGAAAAAATTGAAATTTTAGTAAGATTAGTTGATCCATCTAATTTGAAACAATGTCAACTATTATTATCAGAATTAAAAGAATACACCATGGAATTTGAACCTGAATTTGTTTCCCGTTCTATACATGCTCTATCACAACTAGGTATTAAATATTCAAATGAAGCATTTGTAAGCAAGGTATTAGATATATTAATAGATTTTCAAGAAAGACAAGAAGGATATAAGGATGAATGTTGTGTAGCAATGTGTGATTTATTAAGACACTGCCCTTCAAATGATGAGATGATTACATCTGTATGCTCAATTTTAAATGCATGGGCTGATCCACATTCTATGTTACAAAGGGACGAAGCCAAATGTAATTACGTTTGGTTACTAGGGCAATATCCAAATAAATTCCCATCCCTTCATGATAAAATTAGCATTTTCGTTGACAGTTTTGTTCATGAAGAACCATTAAGTCAAACTTCTATACTAATGACTACTGTCAAGTTGCATTCACAATTACCAGGTTCCATGTTACAAAGTGTTTTAGAATTAGCAACCAACCAAACTAACGAAATTGATGTCAGAGATTTGGCAATGATGTATTGGAGATGTTTATCTATGTCAAATGTTGAAGGTTTAATCAACCAATTGTGTACAATGAACTTGCCACAAATAAACAACACATTGGACACATTATCACCAGATGTATTAGAAAAACTATTGAAAGAACTATCTACTATCAGTTCAATTTACTTAAGACCTCAATCAGATAATAAAGCAAAATATGTACAAAGTCAAAATATTATCAGAGGTAAGCATTTCGATGAATTAAAAGATTTAGCTAAGAACGAAATCGTCAACACGATGAATGATGAAGTTTTATTAGATTTTGATGACGATGATGATTCTGGTTCTACCTTTGCAAATCAAGCTCCAATTTCTAGTGTTTTGGATGATCTAGATGATCTATTTAATTTTACTACGGTAAACACCAATTCATCCACAAATGAAGGTACAGTTGAGCAAGGCATCAACAAGTTGGACATTAATAATAATTCAGATAAAAATACAACTTCATCTAATGCCCAAGAACTTTTAGACTTATTTTAAATAAATCCATATAGATATTTAAGAGTAAATCATTTCAATATGATAAAATATTGTGCATTTTATTAATTATTAATTAAAAATAATAATTGTGTTTTAATATTACAAATCGGAATATATATAAAATAAAAAATTGGGTTACATCATGGTATATTTATATTATATGCATTTCAAATACTATATATCAGTTTTTTATCTTTCTCTTTCTTTTATTTTGTTCCAAATGTGCTTGGTAACAAAATAATCACTATATTCATTTTCTAATGGCAATATATCAACTGCACCATCTTCTTCATTCATTAAAATTTGTTTATTTATCGAATCAACAATAACACCCATTGATCTATATAGTTTAAGTTTCAATATATTAGCTCTTGCAACTGGATCATCTAAACCTTTGGAACTATTTTCTTTTGTATTTATTTCTTTCACAATTTCTTGATCTAATTTAACTAACTCTGAAACTTTATCATTTAGATGTTCTCGTATATTTTTAACTTCATTCTCTAAATCTTCTAATTCCTTCAATTGAATCCCCATAATACTTGTAGAATTATATTGATACGATTCTTCTTTTGATTTTCCCAATTTATCTTGCAATTTAGAGAAATCAAGATTAGCTTTATCTAAGATGCTATTTTGTCTTGAAATTTCAATATGACTAGTTTGTAATTTTTCTTTTGTAATATTAGTTAATTTATTAATGCTTTCATCTATATGTTCTAAAGATTTCATATCATGTTCGATTAAAAACAATTCTTGTAAGTTTTTCAACAATTCAGTTGGATTCTCTAAAATCTCGCTGTTGGACATGTTATTATACCTTTTGTTTCACCTTCTAAACTTAATTCCCAAAATAAAAACCCTCCAATTATTTTAAACACTAAATAAAATGAATACCTTATTATATTAGTATGTCAAATGGATTAAGTCATATGTTATCTTAATTCCAAATTACCTTTTAATTGAAAAAAAGAATCCTCTGTTTATATCTTCATATCTGATATGTATTGTTTTTATTTTTATTTTGTTTTTTTTCCTTACCGCCTGTAAGAACTCTAAACAAAAAAGATCAAATTCGAAATTATGTGTAATAAATATATAAAACAACATGGATGATAATTGTTGATTGAATAAACATAGCTCAAATGAGTACATCACTAAAACAAACTGAAATTCATATTCAAGGGCAGTATTCTTATTATTATTAGTTAGAGGATAAAAGCATTGTAGAAATAAAATATTTAGTTCATATTTATAGGAAAGATGAATAGCACAAAACAAAGACAATACGCCAGATTATCTGAGCAATTATCCCATTTACAAGATAATTTAGCCGAAGCTACACAACATTTAGATGTTATGTCTAAACAATGCAACAATAATATAGTAAACCAATTAGGTAAACTTCATGCGAGTTGGTTAATGGGTAGTGATTTATATTTCCAAGATAAAGTTACATCAAATTCTTCAAATGAAAACAATGGTGAAATAAATGAAAATGATGGTCATGCTGCAAACAGTAGTATTGATAATGAAAATATGAACATAAATACGACTGGAAATGAGAAATAAAATTATTTAATTGTTATATTAAGTGACATATGGTTAATCAGAAGGTTTATTGTTTTGATGTGATTATTAATAGAACAAGATCAAAATAAATTGTAATTATATAAGAATATTAGTAAAATAGGTTATTAATAAATGCATTAATTAGTATTTGAAAGTATGTAAACTAAAATTAAATTATGTATATAGGGATTGAGAATTAGAAACAAAAAGATAAACGTATTTCTTCAGGTTGTAAATTTATAATTATTGCTTGATTATACTTCAATACTTCATTTTTCATTTATTAGATAGTACGGACAAATTTAATGAAGAAGAAGAAGAGGATGCAGAAATTGATGCTGTTTTTTGTTTATCTTGTTGTATTTGTTTACCTGCTTTCTCCCTCTTTTGTTTACGAGCAAGTTTAACTTCATATTCATGACAACCTGGGTGATCATTTAAAACTAAAGGTTCTGCAAAAGGTAATTCTTTAAAGAATTCACTTTCCAATGCCTGTGATGCTGATAATCTTGTACTTTGATTATAATCCAATAAACCTTTTGCCAAATCAAGACAAGCTTTTGAAGGTAATATTGAAGAAAATTTTTCATCAAATTGAGATTTATAGATATTTGTTTGTTGTGGAATAGTCATAAAAAACCAAGGCATTTCAAAAATATTTGGGAAATGTTCTATAGTTGGAGTACCCAATATTTTAAAAATAGCATCCAATTGTTGAATTTCATTAGTTCCTTGGAAGATTGCAATTTTATTGAAAAGTTCCACTAAAAGACATCCACAACCCCACATATCGACTTCTGGACCATAATTAGTAGTACCCATAAGTAATTCAGGGGGTCTATACCATAAAGTGATGACTCTGTTTGAATAATCGTTTGCTTTTTCAACATTAGTTTGTGTTTCCCTCATTTTTCTTGCTAAACCAAAATCTGTAATCTTTAATTTACCTTTATTATCAACTAAGATATTTGAACCTTTAATATCTCTATGTAAAACATTATGCTCATGTAAATATTGTACACCTTTCAGTAGTTGCATGAATAAATCTTTACATTGCGCAATATTTATATCTATTTTATTATTCATCAGAAGACCACTTAAATCGTTATCCGCATATTCAAATATCATGTAAACAATTTTTTGTTGTTCAACCATTATTTCTCTTAAAGTTGATATATTTTCATGTTCTAATGATTGTAAAATTTTAATTTCTCTTATTGAAGTAATTGGGAAGCCTTCTCTTTCAGACTCCAATCTCAATTTTTTTAAAGCCACTAAATTTGTTGTTATTAAATTTTTAGCTTTATAAACTTTACCATAAGTCCCTTCACCAACTTGTATTAATTTTTCATAAACAGAATCATTTCTCTTTTCGTTCACATATGTTATAGGTAATTGTCTTGTCTTAACCGCTACTACTGCATTTGGATTATATCTAGAGTTTAAAGTTGATTTTGGACCTTTTGGTAAGTTCAAAGCTTTTGTCATTTTATCATTTACCTTAGAACTTGTGGTTGTATTAGGATTACTCGATTGTGGATTTGAACCCGCATACCTTGATCCTCGATATCTATTATTGTCATTTGGTCGTATATTATTATTTGGTCTATTATTTGAATATCTGCTATTATTTAATTCATGATCTCCATCGTCTATATTTCTGCTTACTTTTAATTTCTTTGTGCCTGTATTTGTGTTTGTATTTTTATTACTCGCTGATCTTTTATAATTCTTATTATTATAGCCATTGCTATTTTTATGATAATATGCCATATCGCTCTCAAGTCAATGAATAACTTCTATGCCTCCTTTTTTGTATCCAGCTTGAATATGTATAACTGGGATGAAGAACTAATATATTTCAGTTCAAAAAACTAATAATTAATTTATTCTTTAACAAACAGAAATGGATCAGTTTTCACTTCACTTAGCTACAATATAAACGTATAGTTATATTAATTGTATATATATATGGTAATGAACATTAGCAAAAATCAATTCCTACTTTAAATTATATAACAGTTTAGAGTTCAGTTCAGTTCAGTTTTTTTAAAATTGTTGATATATATCACTGCATAAAAAGTTTCAAAAGTCTTCAAAAATAAGAACCCAATCACGTGATACAAAATAAGCTGAACCAATTTGAACAGTCGAATAGGTAAAGATGAAACATCTCGATTGTTGATATAAGATATCATGAAACAAGAATAGTTTGATATTGGAATTCACATTTTAATACTATTGTTTTATTGTTTTGAAAAAATTATTTGGGAATATATAAGTATGTATTGAAATGTTTCGATTATTTGCTTGTATTTCTTTTAATAAATAAGTGTTGCTGTTTATGGACATGATAATAGATAGTGCATTGTTTCTTATGCTTCGATGTTTCCTGGAACATTGGCTCACCACCATAAATAAGTACCTAAAACAGCAGAGAATGCTAACGCACCGTATCCTGTTCTATAAACACCTTTTAATGTCAATTCTTTACCCATATCCCAAATGAAATGTCTTGCAGACAATGCAAATTGTAACGCAAACATATAGCTGTACAAAGCCTTAAGTAAAGATTGTGAAGTTGTAGAAAATTTATTATGATACCAATCTGCCAATTTATCAGCAGTCAAACCTAATCCCAATAGAGCAGATAAACCAAATGAGATGGTCACTAAATAAAACGATGCCCCTAAGAAAACAGCAGTTAATCTATGAATAGAAGATAAATACCATGTTAATTGCGGTTGATAGATAGTCAAATGTGGAGATATTGGTCTATTACCTCTTTGCTTCAATAACAAACTCTCTTCTGCTTGTGTAGTAATTTTATTTTTCAAAAGTTGATTACTTGAAAATAATCTTTTATTAATTATAGCTTTATTCAATAACAAATTCTTGCTAGAGGAAATCCCAATTGTGTTAATAGATCTACCTAAGCTTAATTTAAACATAATTGTGTATACGTATATATTTATTTGCCTTCTTCTCTGTCTTATTACAAACCGTTGTGAATTAATCTAAAAGTTATATGGTTATAACAGCCCAAAGATATATCTCACAATGTCAATATTCTTAAATAAATACTTCCCATCAATTTAATTAAAATAAAAAACTATCTTATCTTTTATATATATCCTCTTTCCAATCAATGTTTTTAATCACCCAATGATAATCTTATTAAATGATTCACCTATTAAATTTTAGAAGGAAACGGTTTGTGAGGAAAAAATGAGATCGGTTAAATGGGAATAATAAGGGAAGAGAGGGTAAGAGGATGGGAAGGGTTTAACTTATATATATATATATGTATATATATATATATATATATAAATGGCTATAATCAAGATCGAATCGATGGTTATCTTGTATGATATATTTTATTAAAATGTACACATATTGGTCTTATGATATATAGATATATTGGTTCTTTATTGGGTTGAGAATTTACGTACGACTTCATCGATGGATTTGGCGACGTATTCGACGTTGCCTTCATTGATACCGGATAACGATGCTCTACCGTTTGATACTAGATAGATACCGTATTCTGTTTCTAATCTTGCTACCATTTCCGCGGTTAAACCAGTGAATGAAAACATACCGATTTGTCTGGTGATGTGATCCCAACTACCTGGAGTCTTTAATTCAACCAAATGAGAAACTAATTTTTCTCTCATTCTAGTGATTCTTGATGACATGGTAATCATATCTTGATACCATTGGTCTCTTAATTCTTTGTTGTTTAAGATTAATGATACGATCTTGGCACCGTATGCTGGTGGGTTTGAGACTTCGCTTCTGATGATTCTTGCTAGTTGTGATGAAACAGATGCTTTGATTTCATTAATTGGTTTTGTAGTTTCCTTCGATGGTAAAACTAAATGGAAACAACCAACTCTTTCACCATACATACCTACATTTTTAGCAAATGATTGACAAATGAAAATAGGTAATTCTTTGCTTAATTTTTCAACACCTAATCTAACTGAATATGAATCATTTGTTAAACTACCAGATGCAAAACCTTGATAAGCAGAATCAAATAATGCAATGTGTTTCTTTTCATATAAGGCATCCATAATTTGAACCCATTGTTCCTTTGTTGGATCAACACCGGTTGGATTATGAGCACAAGAATGTAAAATAAAGATCGAACCTTCTTCAGCATTCTTGATTGTATTTAGATAACCAACAATATCCAAAGATTTAGTCTTTGGATCCCAATATGGATAAACATCAGTGGTTAAACCTTGTGTTTCATAGATCGTCTTATGATTTGCCCAAGTTGGATTTGATAAATAAACTTTTTTATTTAATAAAAAGTTTGCAAAAAATTTAGCAGAAATATGTAAAGCACCAGTGCCTGATAACGATTGAACGGAAACAACTCTGTTTTCTTTAATGGCAATAGAATCATCGCCTAGAATAACTTTAGCAGCGCCATCAGTTAAATCTTTTAAACCTGAAATACCTAAATATTCATGATTAAAATTTGGATCGTTTTGAATCATTTCTTCAGCTCTCTTGACGGCTGGCAAAATCCATGGCTTAGCATTGTCATCTCTATAAGCACCAATACCTAAATCAACTTTGTTAGTTCTAGTATCTTGAGTATATCTTTGCTTAATAGCAAACAAAGCATCAGCAGGTAATAAAGGAATATCTTCAAACATTTGTATATTTAAACTTAATGTTACTTGTTTTTACAGTAGCGTCAAACAAAAATTCAAGTATTGTATTGATATGACACTTGCATAAATATAATATATATATTATATTAGAATACAATATAATAACATCGAATCCTTTTATATCAATCAATAAGTTAATTGTTGTTGTAATTGTGATGAGTTCAATCTCAATGACTCTATTCAATTTTTACCAACATGAATAGTAACAGTGTGTAATTTACCCGGTTTGGGATGTTCATTATGAATAAATAGTATTATTAATATTATTTAATAGTGTATTTAGTTATAAAACATGTATTAATTATAGAAACAATAATTATACTAACCATCAATTATATCAATCACATCAGCTAATATTGAATATTAATTGAATATTAATTGATTTTATTTAAATTATTATCATTTTTAAGATAATTAAGAATTTATCCCTCTAGCAGTGGAATCGATCGCTCGCATTACCGCCGTTAACGATATTTAAAGGGTAAAATCGTTTAAATTACTAATTCTGTGAAGTAAAATAGATTGAAACTAGAACCTAAAACAAACTGTTCAATTAAAAATAGGTTTGAGTTTTTAAAGAAGTTTGATAACTAGCGGTTAAGTTTATAAAATTGCTGGAATTAAAATTAGATTGCTAAGAGTGGCAAATTTTCGTTATACAGTTATATAATAAGAAATTAAAATGTCGAATTCTACATTAGTTGATACACTAACGTATCTAGATACGACGGATCATTATTTGTTGAAAGGTAATAGTTCTTTGTCCAATTTAATTAATTTACCTTATAGATTAATAATATCATTTTCTGATGCTACGAAATTACAATATCATCAATCGATTGTAGATAATGTAAAAGCGGATCCTATTGGAATGTATTCAAGTTATTCATTGTTTATTGATATTGTTGGTTACTTTTTCAGTACTTATGCAATTGTATGTTTTATTACAGCTATCCTATTGAATAGATTGATACAATTTTCAACTTTACCAAATAATAACAATAATATCGCCAATAACAATAATAACGTCAATAACCACAATATTAATGGGGCTAATAGGTTTAGAAAATTACCTGCGTGGGTAATAAATATTTTGCATCTAACAGCATTATTCCCTTCAATTTATATTATAATCCAATCATTGATTGAAGTTGATTGTATTAATGAAAATTCTCCCTTATATTTAAATAAAATAGGGTTTCAAGATTTACTGGTTAAGACTTTTACTATTTTTTCATGGTCTCATTGTATTGAAACTTTTGTTACTGTTGTATCGAATTCAAAACCAATGGAAGAGAGTGACTATACGATTTTTGAATTATCAATTCAATTCTATATTATGAGTAGACAATTTGCTCATAATTTAGAAATTTTAAAAATGTCAGGTAAAGAACATATTAATTTTATTAGATTACAAACGATTCCTGATTGTTTAATGGCTATTATTGGTAGAATTATTATTCATATAGTGGAAATGTTCAATATTAAAAATTATAGGTTAATAATAAGCACAGTCGTCAATGTTTGTTTTTTATCTTATCTTTTCTATTCTATGATTTCAGGAGATGTCATTTATTTCCCTATGACAACTTATTTTAGACATTTCCCAAAAATTTTCTCAATTTTAATTATATCAATTTCAGTTTTATGTTATTCCTTGTCATGTTTAGTTAGAATAGATTTTTTTGGAAATAACTCAAGAGATACAAGTGAATTACAATATCATTCATTCATGAACAATTGGTGGACTCATTTACATTGTACAGGTGAACAAGAATTTTCAATTGTTATCAACAAATTTGCTTTATTATTGTGTAAAGATGTCGATTCTATTAATTATGGTATTCAAAAAGAATTTCCAAACATTAAGGTTCCTGAAAAAATCCATCAATTGTTCTCAATTAGTGGTTATAATAATAAATTAGATAAAATAATTTATTCAGATGAAGTTATAATGGAAAGTAGAAGGAGCAGTATAGCGAATTCATTTAGTGATGAAGATTTTATTAAACGTTCTAAAGTTATCAATCAGTTCGATTTGAAATCAAGATTGAGAGAAAGATTTAGAGTTTTGTTTGGAATAAGTAATGGCTTAACGTCATTAATGAGAAATTTTATTAAATTATTTAAAAGTTCAAAAGAAGATGATATTGTTAAAGAAGAATTATTATTAAAAACATTTAATAAGAAGTCTAAGAATAAAGCTCCAAATTATAGTGAATTTGCTACTACTAATTTTTCACCACCTAATAGAAAATATTCAATCAGTGGATCACCAGAATTGGATTCAAAAATTGAAAATATAACCATCTTCCCAGATGATGATTTATCTGAAGATTACATTCCATTGGATACAGTTGATGAAGAAAGTGAATTTAGTTCTAGCGATTATGAATTAATTGATGAAGAAGATTATGATTTAGAACAAGACCTTGATAGCAGCGTTGAAAAAAATAAATTTGACGATAATAATGATAATGATAATGATAATGATAATGAATATGCTGGTTTAAATGATAATTCATCGATTAAAGATGAACTAGTAGAAATGATTCTTTCAAAAGAACCAGTCACTACAGAAGAGGGTAAAAATTGGATGTTATCTATGTGGAATCTATTTCAATATCAAATGAAATTAAATAAAAGATTGACTAGATCTGAATATAATAAAGTGAATCCTGATAATATTTTCCAAGATTTTAGTTTTTCAAATTCCAATAATCCAAGAAAATCATCAATTGTCTCAAATGATGATAATGATGAAAGTATTGAATCACTTTGTGTTGTATGTAAAACAAACGATAGAAATATAGTAGTATGGCCATGTAGATGTTTTGCTCTTTGTGAAGATTGTAGAGTATCTCTAGGTCTAAGAGGTTTCAATACTTGCATTTGTTGCAGAAGTGATGTTCATGGATACAGTAAACTTAACAGTACGTAGATTGTTTTTTTTTTGGTATACCCTCAACAATCAAATAATATATAAATGAAACATAAATAAAATGATAAATAATGAAAAGCAATAAAAATATTAATAATTCAAAAAACAACGGTGTCATATGATACTGACACATTTATTTTTCTTTTAAATAAATAAACATCGACAGCAACGTCAGCTTCAACATCATTTTAACCATGGGACTTAAACCTAAACACTGACGACTTTAAATTTATTATTAGCATCGTTCGCAGTGGTACCGGGTAACATTCACTTCATGACATAAAAATTTGATATTTTTTTTTGGATGAAAATTTTTTTCTTTCACTGGAAAACATATAAATAGAGATCACTTTTTATAAGAAATTTGTTTTTATTTATATAAGTATTTCTTTAACTATATTTTTACTTTATTATTATTTTTACTTTATTATTATTTTTACTTTATTATTATTTTTACTTTATTATTATTTTTACTTTATTATTATTTTTACTTTATTATTATTTTTATGTTTATTTACCTTCTTTTATTTATTCTTTTCTTGAAAAAATACCAAGCATAAACTCGTGTCTTTGGGATAATACAAAGAAGAGGGACTGTGATGCTTCTTCGGAACCTTTCACGTCTGTTCCTTGCTATTGTTGCTTAACTTTTTTAATTTCCTTCTGACAATTCGGCGCTCGAGAGGCAGAGTTTCAAGGAATTGAGGTTATATTTTATTACTATACTTCTCCTCTGGTCGCAAGACTGGGGTCTGAGTCGTTGGTTTTGAAATTCTTAATTGTTGCCATTTAATATATGGATGAGACAGAAGTAGCCCCGTCGACGAGTATTTAGAGTAAGTAGGGTGCACGGTTTTGAACTCTCTGATTATCTACTCTTTCTCAATTTTTTTTACTGTACATTCGTGTATGGTAAAAGGAATTGGGAACTGATTTTCAGATTGAGTTCGACCGTCTTTGTTGTCATTCTATAGCGGTATATTCCTGGACACTGTGAAGATCCTAGTTTGGTCGATTATCACTTGGGTAAAACCATACTGCAAACATTTTATTTAATTCTATATATTTATATTTATTGTAAATTTTATTTCTTACTATCCCCTTAGTTTTAATTAATCGTCTTATTTAAATTTCCATCAATCTTCATTTCATTTTATTATTCATTACTAAACAATTGAGTTTATTTAAAATCTATCTAATGATGGAATAAACGGATTGGGTTTTCAACGTACACCAAATTAAAAGAATCAGCTGCTTTGAATACTTCTTTATCCATTACAGATCCAGCTGGAGCAGCAATGTATTTAACACCAGATCTGACGGCTCTATAAACATTATCTGGGAATGGGAAGAATGCATCGGAAGACAATGCAACATCATTTAAACTGGTGATCCACTCTTTTCTTTCTTTTACTGTTAATGGAGTTGGCACAGAAACAAATTTAGATTCATATTCTGATTTTTCTGGTTCTTCTGTTGGAGTTTGACCAGTAACGAATAAATCAATTGCATTGGATTTTTCTGGTTTTTTGACACCTTTAGCCCATTCGAAAGCAAGAACTCTTGGATGCTGTCTTAACCACCAATTGTCAGCTTTATCACCAGCTAATCTAGTACAATGGATTCTGGATTGTTGACCAGCACCTAGACCAATTACCATACCGTTCTTAGCATAACAAACAGAATTAGATTGTGTGTATTTTAATGAAATAGTAGCAACAGTTAAATCAATTATACCCTGTTCAGTTAAATCTCTGTTGGCTGATACAATTTCTTTAAATGAGGATTTGTTAATTATAGCATCATTTCTCTTTTGTTGTAAATTGACACCATAAACGGATCTAGTTTCAATTAAACCTGGTTCGAAATTTGGGTCAATTTGTAAAACACAGTATTTACCGCCTTTCTTCTTCTTTAAGATTTCTAAAGCTTCTGGTTCATAACCTGGTGCAATAACACCATCTGAGACTTCTGTAGAGATAATTTTAGCAGTCGAGACATCAACAATATTAGATAATGCGATCCAGTCACCGAATGATGACATTCTATCAGCACCACGAGCCCTTGCATAGGCACAAGCTAATGGAGACAGATTTTCAATATTTTTAACAAAATAAATTTGCTTTTCAATTTCAGTTAATGGTAAACCAACAGCAGCACCAGCTGGTGAAACATGTTTAAAAGAAGCAGCTGCAGGTAAATTCAAAGAAGCAGACAATTCTTTAACTAAAGGCCAAGAATTCAAAGCATCTAATAAATTAATATAACCTGGACTACCACATAAGACTTTAAATGGTAATTCACTGTTTGTGACAAAAGCTTGAGCTGGTTTTTGATGTGGATTAGCACCATAACGTAAAGGCAATAGTGAAATACTTTCGGAATATTGTTTTCTGAAGAAATCAGAAATGGCGGCATCGTAATCAGCAGTATGTTCAAAAGCCTTTAAAGCTAAAGTATTTTTTAAACCTTGAGAAATTTCACCATCTTTAGATAGATCTTCTAAGAATACAGTATAATCATTTGGATCAGATAAAATTGTGACTCTTGCATGATTTTTAGCAGCAGCTCTTAATAAAGTTACACCACCAATATCAATTTCTTCAACAGCTTCTGCTACAGTGACACCAATTTTAGCAACAGTTTCCTTAAAAGGATATAAATTACAAACAACAAAATCAATTTTTTCAATGTTTTGTTTCTTTAAATCATCTTCATCACTTTCTAAATTTCTTGCTAAAATACCACCATGAACAGCAGGATGTAAAGTTTTAACTCTACCACCTAGCATTTCTGGAGCATGTGTAACAGCAGAAACATCTTCTACTGGGAAACCAGCTTCACGGATTAAATTGGCAGTACCACCAGAGGCTAAAATTCTGACATTATTTTCAACTAAACCTTTGGCTAAATCTAATAAACCTGTTTTATCATAAACAGATAAAATAGCAGTCTTACGAGATTCTGACATTTTTCAAAAAAAAAAAAAAAAAAAAGGTATCTAGTAAATTTTATATAATAAAAGGTAATTAATATCTTTATAGAGATCAATTGTTGGTTATATATATTTTACAAAATAAAGTATAGAATAACAGATCTAAATATTTCTTTAAATTAAAATATGCAAGATATTAAGAATTAAATTTCAATTGATGTATTTATATATAAAAAAAATATATTGATTTATCTAATTGCATCATTGGACTCCTTCTAGTTACTTATTAACTCTATTGAATTATTATAGATGACCTTAGATATTACCCATTGAATTAATTAATAATAGAACAAATCCCTAATTAATATAACAATTAATAACAAAATTAATTATATTAATAATTAAAAATCCTTTAATTATTTTATCACTGCTTATCACTTAATTACTTAAAATGAAAAAAAAGAAGTCAATAACTTAAGATCATGGGAACAACGCCATTTTTTTTTCAAATTGAAATTTCAAATAGAAGAAGTCAGCGATGATGTGGTTGGCACCGTTATAAGTTATTAGTTAATTGCAATTATTCAATTGATGATATCTTTATAATGAATGAATTAAAATGGTTATTTCTATGCATTCTACAATTGATGATTATAATAATAGATATATTGAAAAATAAAAAGAATATGATAGTTTATTTTGAAAAAAAAAGAGGTTTAGAAAACATATATTAAAATTTGTTCTTTATTTAATTAAACTAATCTATTTTTTATATTGACTAAAATGTAATTTATAATATAATATTGAGAAAAAGATTTGTGAAAAACATTTTTAAAAATGCTATTATATAAATTAACCTGTTTATTTTCTGTATCTCCATAAAGATAGAGTGTTTTGTCTCTTCCAGGTCTTTCTTCTACCGGCTTGAGTGTTGTGGTATCTGTGACCCTTGTTGATACCTCTGGATTTCTTACCAGTAGCAGTTAAGCCTCTAGCTTCACGGTGCTTGTGGACTGGGTTACAGATCCAGTTGTACTTGGCATCTCTTCTGATAGCCTTGTGTTGTGGGTCGACTAAGATAACTTCGAAGTACTTGTAAGTAGAATCTTGGTTAATCCAGTAAGAGTTTAAGACTCTCAAGTTAGCAGCACGACGACCAACTCTTTCTTCAGCAGTAGATCTTAAGGATCTTTGGTATTTTAATTCGTTAACACCTTCGTTGGTTGGCTTACCGTAAGTAGCACCCTTGTGGACTGGTCTCTTTCTGTTACCTCTTCTAACTCTGACTCTGTAGATGACGAAACCTTGCTTGGCCTTGTAACCTAATCTTCTAGCCTTGTCTGGTCTAGATGGTCTGGTAGCTCTGTGGATAACATTCTTTTGTCTGTATTCCCAAACTCTGATTCTTTGTAAGAATCTTAAGACATCAGATTGTTTCTTTCTTTGTAATTCTTCTAAATACTTGTAAGCACCCATTGCTGTATAAATTTGTTGGTGATTTTTTATATGAAAACGAAATTGAAAAGAATTCAAAATAAAATAACAATTCAAATTTAAATAGAAACAAGAAAGAAATAGTATATAAACATCTTTTAAACATAATAAAATATATATAAATTTAAAATGTATATATATAATTGAAAGAAAGAAAAAAAGTTTCAAAAATTTTTCATTTAAAATTTCATTAAATTTTTCCAATGATTCAAAAAATTAATTTTTAGAAAGACAGATTCAATTTACAAAGAGAATAAATTAACAGTGAATTAAATAAATTAGACAGAGCGACATAAAATTTGATGGAAACCTTCGGTTCCCGAATTTTCGCTGAACTCCATACTAAACACCGTTCCCAGAATTTCATACCAACCCAAATAGAAAGGAAACTGGAAAAAAATCACACATTACAATGAACCCTTCGGGTAATACAAGCTTACTTCCGCGAAAAATTCATGTTTTTTTTTTTTTTTGGCGATGGGACCAGAGGAACTTTCTCATCACAAAAACGATGAGCTTATAACCAGAAGCTTCAGCTTCTAAGCTAAAGTTAGAGTTAAACTTAGAGTTAAACTTAGAGTTAAACTTAGAGGTTGAAATATAATTAGATGTTAATATGTTTTTATATTGGTAATTGGTATATAGATAATTGGTTAGGGCTAATATTATAATATTTGTTTAAAGTATAGCATCTGTTTAAGTCTTGTACTTTCGTAAACATTATATTATTTTCTATTTAAAATTATTTGATTTGTACTTGGTTCCTTTCTCGATGAATTAAGTTTTAGAGGTTTCATTTCAATTTCGTTTGTGGTTGCAGTTGTGTGTTTTATTTTTTGATTATGATGTAATGAAATTGGTATTTTTTTTTACGATTAATTTATTCATTACTGAACAGATCCCCCTAGTTACGATTGTTTAATTGTTGATACTATTGCAATTATGTTTGAAAGATCAATTTCATATCTATAATTGTTTTTTTCTCTTGCTATAAAATCAGTTCTAACCGTTATTTTCCCTTTATAGGACTGTTTCTTGTAACTTGAAAAAAAAAAATTATGAAAAATATTTTAAGCCTAACAAAAGTGAAAAATAAATTATATATGGAAACATAAAACTGTATTATGTAAATAATAAACTTATAATAAAGGGAAAACTTTAAATTATGTTTATTGTATATAATCTCATATAATTGTTTAATTGTAAATTTGTTATTTTTAATTAATATTTATTATCAACATCAATTTATTTAAGAAACCATTAAAAGGGGAGCAATCCGAAAAATAGTTATAGTCTAATTATTTTTTTTTGAATTGTTATATATTTTTATTTTTATATTTATTTGATTCGATCTTTGAATTTGGAATTTTCTAACTTTAATGAACTTGTATAATGAATCATTCTTCAAATTATAATTTAAGATCTCATTTATTGAATAATGATATTGGTGATATTGATATTACAAAAGAAACCCCTATAAATAATTCACCAATGACTTCCCCTAATAAATCTCCGGAATTTCAACAGCAACAGCAACAACGTTTTCAATATCAACAATATCAACAGCAACAACAACAACAACATTTTCAACAACAGCAACAGCATCAACAACCTTATCAGCAACAACAGCATCAACAGTATCAACAGCATCAATTTCAACAACATCAGCATCAACAACAATTTTCACCAAGTCCTCAAAGGCAACAATATCATCAATCGTATAGTAATTACGACGATGATCATAGATCAAAACAAAAATCAAAACAACATGGGTTTTCAAATTTCTTTAAAGGTAAGAAGGGTTTTGGTAAAAATAAGAAAAGTTCAGGTGGTGATGCTTTTGATGAAGATGATGATAATGATAATGACATTTTAGATGATAGTTCTGCAGCAGAAAATGAACTAAGTTTTGAAGATATTGGTGCAAAAGTTTATAACAATAAATTCAATCATAGCACAGATTCAACTCCAATGATTCCAACTTTGATAACAGGTAGACATCGTGATAATATGAGTAATACAGAATATAGGAAATATATCACTGCTCAAAAGAAAAGTGCATTGAATGCTGCAAATAGACAACATCAGAATCCAAGGACTATGTCATTACAAAATTCAGTGAATCCAAGTATGATGCAAGGTTTTAAAGCACAATCAATGTTAAATAGTAATGCTAATCAATTAAGATTACAAAATAAATTTAATGGCAATCAACAAAATTTCCAACAAAATCAACAACCACTGCCGCACTTACAACAGCATCAAGGTTTTCCAAATAATAATCCAAGAACTATGTCATTAACTAATAACCCAATGCAATCGAGTCCACAATTTATGACCAATCAAAATATGAATGAAAGAAGAAGTATGCAAATGCTGCCAAATAGATCTCAAAATTTAAATATGAATAATAATAATCAAGAAGTTGGTGATACTTCAGTAATTTCAAGCTCCACTGTTGACCAAAGTTTGAATGAAGAGAGAACAATCTCTGGTGGATTACAAGTACTACATTTATCAAGGCAACAACAGCAGCAGCAACAACAAGATATTTTATTACAAAAACAAAAACAATTAGAAGAAAGGGAAACAAGATTGTTAGAACTTGAATTACAAGAAAAAGAAAAAATGTTATTAAAGAGAGAGAAAGAACTAAATGAATTAAAATCATCAAATGAAAGGTTGAACTCGTATAGTCATGAGGATATGTTAAATGATAATCATGAAATAATGTCTTCTCAAAGAGCTACAATTAATGATGAAAATTCAACTCCATTAAATAATTCCTCACAATCACAGCATTCAAATGAAGTTTTAGGTGATAGCACGGGTTCGATGAAGAGCAGTATGGTGATTTCACAGAGCAAGACATCTTTGTTTAGCCAAGCAAAAAATCCTGTTAATGATTCAAGTGAATTGAACCAAAAAAGAAATTCATTTTATAGAGTTACTTCAAGTAATGAAAACACACATAATGTAAACAAAATAAAGCAAGGTCCATCAGATGACGATAAACAATTAAAGGAATCAGAAGTAGAATTTTATGAAAGAGATGATATTGATACAGACAATTTCGATTTTGACAATACTGTATCAAAGAAGTATGAGCCACTATATGCTAGCTCCAACAATACCGTTGCAGTAAATCCATTCAAAACAATAACTATTTCTTCAGATCAATTACATGTTTTGAATAAAGTAAACGATATGATGAAAGATATACAATTATTGTCAATGGAATTAGCTGAATCTATTCAAAGGGAAAATGATTTAGAACAAAAATTGAATGATATTAAAATGAATAGACCATCACAAGAGGTAAGAACATCAGCTATAAGTGATTTCCAAATCGAATTACGTAAAAAATCAGAAAAAATCGTAGAGTTGATTCAAATGTTATCTGAAGAAAGAATGAAGAGATACATAGCGGAAGAACAAGTTTTAATGCATGAGAATGGTGTTAAACCTAGTTCTTTGGACTTAGTTGCCGAAATTCAAAAATTAAAATCAAAGATAAAAGAATTTGAATCTAAAAATTAAAAGCATAGTCACAAATATTTTTTTTTATAACGTATTAATATTATTATTTTATAGGGATTTATATACGGTTATTTATTAAGATGTGTAACATTAATTATTATATCAAATAGGTTAATAGATATTTTAAAAAGCAGATTTTTATAAAATCAACTAACAAGAAGCCGTAAAATTTTTTCAGAAGATAATTTACTGACGCGGACGCAAATATCTATGACACAAAAATATAATTAAATATTCATCTTAAATTTAATTAAATTATTAAATAAGACATTTTAAGAAACTTTTGGTTTTTAGATGTATATAAATAACTACGTAAAAAGAATCATAGCCCATTTTTGGAATCCCATTTTACTTTGATAAAGAATAATAAATATATATAGATAAGAATCTAATTAACATTGTCGTGAAGAGAATAACTTTATCATGGCAGAGGTGACAGAAATGACAGAAAATCAAGTAATCATATCAAGTAATATTACAAATCAATTGCAGAAGAATAATTTAAAAATTAAAGCTAAAATTAAATCTGATACTATAGTACAACTTTGTTTAAGCTTAATGCCAGATATATGTACTATTGGTGAATCAAGTAACATATTCGAAGATGATATACATTTTATCAGTGAAGCAATTGCATTTGAATTTGATAAGAGTAACTATTTTGAACAAGCTTTAATATCTACATTCGAAGCAATTATTTTTGAACAACCTCATAAACAGCCAGCTATCGCCTTAATAGTATTAACTGTCAATTCCAAGAATCCTAAAACTGGTGAAGCAATTCTTAAACGCTGTTTAAGAAAGTTTCAAAATTGGATTAATGAGACAATCAATAAAAATTTCATTTATAAATCAAATGAAACAGGTCAATGGAATAAAGTAAAATTATTACTAAGATTTATTTCTCTTTTATCTCCAATGATAGAGAGCAGTGAGTTAATGGAATTATATAAAAACTTTTGCCACCTAATCTCAGAGTTTACATTGAATTTTCCATCAAAAAGAAATCCCTTAGCTGAACTTATTTATACAAATACATTAATTAATATTCCCTATTTATTTTTCTTTGATAGGAATAATTATGAATTGAATAACATGGTTGATAACATAATTAATTACGTTGAAAATAATTGCAAATTGTTTACAATTGATTTAGAATTAACTAATGAATTTTTTAATAAAACTGAAAATAATAGACAAGAATACTCAAAAATAATTTTAGCTAATGTTAAAAATGTGCTTTCTAATGGCAGAACTTCTTTGTATAAATTATTCCCAGATTATATAAAATTAGTTCCTATTCAACCTTTTAGGCTCAACTTCGGTCAAAAAGTGACTTTACCATTGTATTCAGAATTAGTAGAATTCAATAATCTAACAGATTATTGTGGTTCTGTCTGTAGTACATGGGCTTACCCAAAACACAATTTTCCAATAATAATGAAGGATAATATTTGTAACTTTGAGACAGTAATGCCCTTTAATACATATGGCGGGTTTTTAATGAAAGATATTATAACTGACATTGTCAATGGTATGGAATTTAATATGAAAGAGGTAATAAGACAAGTATTTACGCTAGATATGTTTTTCAAGAATAATGTTTTTGCCCCTCCAGGTGTATCGATATCAGAACTTGAAGAGATTAAAACTAAAGATAGTACAGTATCGGTTTATAAATTAGAGGATATTGCTATCGAAACTATTTTAAATTTATTGTTTAATTTACCAGATGTGACCCATTCGTTTTGTTACTATTTTAACCTGTTAGTAAATGTATGTAGTGAATCATCCAGATCAATAGCTCCAATTCTTGGAAGAATTTTTAGATATTTTTTTAGCAATCTAATATATCTTGATTTTGAACTAAATCAAAGGTTTTTAGATTGGTTTTCATTCCAAATTAGTAACTTTAAATTTAGTTGGAAATGGTCTGAGTGGGAGAATGAATTCCAAAAATTAAATACTATGTCATATCATCCAAAAAATATTTTTATTAGAAACTTATTAAAGAAAGAACTGAGATTAACATCTAACAAAATAGAAGTGGAAGAATCGCTAACTGTACCGTTTAAAGAACATCTACATGATGGATTTTTTACCAAAAGTTTAATTACTCGCTATTATAAGTCTTTCTTCAATTCTTATGAAATAAGTTACGATTTGATATTGACAAATGAACTTATATTTATTCATGATGAAATACCAGTTAATAAGTTGGCATATCAAATAATCGATTATATGCATAAAGTTCCAAGGGAAAAAGATATTGATGAATTGTTCAAAATTGTTCAAAATATAAGAGAACAATTTGGAAACATAATTAATGACAGCAATAAATTCATTACAGTACTATTGATACAATGTTTACTTTACTCTGGGAGAAGATCTTTGTCACATACTAATAAATATGCTTCTGATTTTTATAATGATCTTAATGTTATATTTGAAGAGATGGATTGTGAAAAAAAAATACGTGAATATTGGATTATTAAAGGGACTTTGGTATTCTGGAACTCCAATTCTCAGACAGCATTTTTAATTTTAGATGGATTCAAACAATACGGATTCCTGTCACCAAATTCTATAATAGATTTCTGCTTAACAGAAGAAGATGGAAAGATTCCAGTTTTGGTTGATAATTCTGCGACAGAGTCGTTTTTCAGAATTTTACGTCATGATATTTCTCACAAAGAAAATGATTTTGCTGAATTGATACTCATATTCAAAAATATCTGTCAAGTTATAAGAAAGGCATTCGATGGTATTAGAAATGTTAAACATGATAATAAAAATGGTTTCATCGCTGACAATATTGGTATTGAAAATATGTATTGGAAATATTCTATGACACTTAGACTATTGAAAACAATTTTAAGAATATTTAAAACCGAATACGAAGAAGTTGATGATACCCTTTTAATTATTCTTGATAGTTTGATCTCTGAACCAGTTATAAAAGCTATTATTAATAAATATATTTCTGAATTATCGTTATAATAGGATTTCAAAAGGCAGAAACTTATTTATTTATACTATTTATTTAAAAAAAATAATAATAAAGAAGAGGAAATGTAAAGTGTATGCCTATGCTAATTGAATATCAGTATTAGAAACTGAAATGACTAAATAGATAATAATATATGTATCTATATGCTAATAATCTATGTTTATATTTATTTCTTTAAATGCATGATCTTATTTTTTGGGGAAACCATAACTCAATAGAGTTTAATCATTAATATACTTAATGATGAATTACAGTTTCAAAACTTTTAGTATCTGCTTCAGTAATTTTTGAATGAGAAGTCAATAAAGATGATTTAGATTTACTGAAATTGTTTTTGCTATAATTTTGTATTGAAGAATTGGTAATAGTCTTAATTAAACCATCTGTAATTGAATCAATGTGGTGATTGGCTATTACGTTAGAAATATCTCCTGACACTGTTGATCTGGTATCTTCTTTTATTAGTTGTCCAAAAGAATCACTGATTGTTGATCTTACTCTTGAAATTTCAAGTTTACCATCGTTATGTAACTTGGCTTCAATTAGATAAAAGAATAATTCCATAAATTCTTGAAATTGATCTCTTGTAATAACCACACCTGAATACCTTAAATATTCATAAAGACTAATTAGTTTATTAGCTTTCTCTTGGAGTAAACTACTTCCGGAAGTCTCTATGAATAAGGATGTGATTATATCTTGAAATGTAAAATCTTTAGGAAATATCTTGATTTCTAAATTCAATAAGTAACCTTTATATTTTAATCTGTCTGCAATATTCTTTATGCACAATTCATAATTCAAATTTTCAGGGAATAATTTTTCTATGGTAGGATCATCACATCTCTTAGGTGGTTCGATACCATCATGTATTACTGGATCATAAGGATGCTTGAATATCAAACCTAGTTCTTTACTATTGTTTATATTATCCAAAATTAATTTTCTGCTGGCATTGTGAGGTAAATCAGCTGCTGATATAGGTATATATCTTCTTGGAATATCTTGTAAACAACTTCTATAAAATAAAGAACGACCACCTACTATAACTATACAAATAATTGCAAAAACAACTAAAGCACCAACAACGATAAATGTATTTAATGCATTATTTGAAGACATCGAAGCTTGAGCAATACAATCAATAGGCAGGACAGATGCAAACCCTACTAATAAGATATAGTTCACAATATAAAATATTCTTAATAGCCATGTTATAACAGGTGATCTTTTCGAAATATTTACTGATTGGTTTTTATTATTAACCAAAAATAAATTGTTAGAATGTTTCTGTATATTACTACCAAACATTACGTATCCATCTATTATATTCTTTTATTTCTTATTGATTGTTAATTATTACTTTGAGGGTCTTAAGTTAACCTCTATATTTTATTTACTTCTTGATGTTATTATTAAATATCATTAAATATTATTCTTTGAATTCTTTTAATTCTTCAAATTGGTGTTGTTTTTAAATTTCGGCATTAAGTTATTTAAGGCGTAAAAAGATGATGCCATATAAAAATCATGATAAAAGTGACTTAAATAGTTATTTAGAAGTATTTCGAATAAAAGATTAATAAATATTTATTGAATAAAATTAAATATATTTAAGTATAAAAAATAATCAAGTATCTTTTATTCACTTTATATCGACTTTTGAAGTAATAATTCTTCATATCATTAGTTAACGAGATTATTGAAAAAAAAAAGTTGTTAGTTAAATTGAATTTATTTGTTTAATGCATTAAAAAGAATATCGTTAAGATATTGGAGATAAGATTTATATTATATATACGTTCGTCTGTCTTTTAGTCTCCTAATAATAAGTGTTCATCTTGTATTATATAATCAGATACTTTGCCATGTTTTGTACTAATTTTTTCGATCATTGTAGAGACTAGAATATTGCCAGCAGTGTCGATACAATCAAGATATTGGAGTGTCTGAACAATATCATGAATCCTAAACCCAGTGACTGTAGAGATGTCTTCTATTGACACTGAAGCTAAATCGGATAGTTCACCTTCTAATAATTCCCAGCATATTCTATTTGACCAAAAATTAATGTAAGTGACTAAACCGAACGGCGATAAAGGTACTTCTGGACTTGATTGCAACCCATCATAATTAGATATTTTATATGATAATTCTATTAAAATTGTACCTAACTTTCTTTTCTGATATGGTGGGAAAACTAAAATGCATGCTAAATTGTTTTTATTGTATGATACAATATCCTTTGAGAAAAATCCCATTGGTTTTGTTGACCCGTTTTCATATATTATATAAAATTCATAATTTTCAATTTTAAAATACATTGATTTATCATCTAAAAATAATTTAGTAAACAAACATAAACATTGACAAAACAAAGTATGTTTTTTACCTTTAATTCTTCTAATTTGATATTTCGGTCCTAAATATTTTAATCTTCCTGGAATGTTATCTTTAAATTTACAAACATTTGTATGTTCAATTAATTTATTTGGATTATCACTATATTTAAAACAATATTCACAAATGTATATGACATCAAGCCAATAAGATTCATCATCTTTTTTCTTTACACTTACAGCAGTATCTTTACTATTATCATTATTGTTAATCTTATTTTCTGAAGTAATATCTGCACTTTTAGTATTATCTTTGATATCTTTACCCTTTGGATTCTTATTGACATAACTATACTTTTTAAATTTTGATACTTTATTATTTTTTGGTTTAATCATTTTATTATCAACATCAAAATAAACATTACTCCCGTACCAAGTTGAGAATCTCATATCACAACCGAATTGAACTTCGTTGATATTACGTTGTTCTAATATACCATATAAATATTCCGTTTCATTCATTAATCTTTATATATTATGTGTATATGTTTATTCTTTGTTAGCTGCAAAATGTATAGCATTAATTAACAAAATACTAACCCTTCTTTCTCAAATAATAAATTAAAGAATAAAAGCTTAATGAACTCAAAAAAACATGAATCTAAATAAGTAATTTTATTTTTAAATATTTTAAATTAACTTTACCTTTCTTAAAACATTTCAAGTCTATTTAATTCTATATATTCGATCCACTTCTTAGTTTTGGGTAATACTTTGTTTTAGCGATGAGCTTTAAAAATTTTCCGTTTTTCTTTTGTTGAAAAATTAAAATTTTAAGCTCATCTCATCTCATCTCATCACAAGAAAATATATATAATTGTTTATTAAAACAATAACTATATCAAAAATTAGTTAAATACTTTATTATAAAATTTGGTTAAGACTATTAATTTAAATTATATTTAGTTTGTTTATGGTTTAATATCTAAGAATCGTGTAAGAAAAGTGCTAGAATCATTATTTGTTTCAAAGTGGAAAAATCGATATGGGTACTTATAGAAAGAGATTCAATGAGAAGGCCAGAGCTGGCCATATGGCTAGATTAAAAGAATTGAAAAGAGTTAGAAATAAACAATTCACTAGACATATGGATGATGGTAATGATGCTGAGAATAATGATGACCAAAATAAACAAATTGTGGTTGATGACTCAAATGCAGAAATTTTAAAACCATTAAGTAATGAAGAAAAAGAATTAAAGAAAAGAAAATTAGAAGAATTGTTTAAACCAAAGGAATCAAAAGTTTCAAGACTTAAAAAGAAACGTTTAGATAAGTTCATTGAACATCAATTAAAAAAAGAAGAGAAAAAAGCTATTATTGAAAAATTACAAGATTATAAAATTGATACAACTTTATTAACTTCATCTAAAAGATTAGGTCATGGTAGAGATACAAAGAAAGAAGAAATCAAAGAAGCTTTAAGTTTGGAAAAACAAGGACGTCAGAGTGAACACACTAAAGAAATTTTATATCAGGAGCATGAAGTTAAAAATTGGAATTTAGATAACGATGATGAGAATTTATCTGATTCTGGTTCTGGTTCTGGTGATGATGAAGATGATTTTGAAGAAAAATTCGGTGACACTGGAAGTTCAGGATCAGGTTTTGTAGATTATCGTCCAAAGACTTCGGGTGGTTCTGGTGGTTTTGGTTTTGGTTTCAAGAATGCCACAACTGTTAAAAAGACAAAGAATGTACCAAAGAGAAAATATAATTGGAGAGAAAGAGTTGAATTTATGGAAAAACGTAACAATGATATGGAAGATGATGAAGATTTTATGAGTTCTGAAGATGAAAGTGAAGGCTTTGAAAGTGAAAACAGTAGTGAGATAGACAATTCAGAAAATGATTTAGAAGTAGATGACGATATTCGATTAGATGATGATGAAGAAGATGTTTCTGTCTCTGAAGATTCTGAAATTTCTGCAGAAGGCAGTGAAAGTGATGAATCATCAATGGAAAGTAGCGGAGAATATGAAGATGCTGAAGAAAAGAAAACAGGAAAATTTGATCATAGTGCAGAAGCAAAATCGTTTAAAGATTGGGCTGTAAATGAAATTAAAAAGGCTGAAGGTAGAGATGTTGATTTATCCACTCCTGTTTTGAAAAATTATACTCCTATCATTAGACCAGAAGATTTAAATGATGGTTTAGAAACTCCGAATGTCGATATTGATGAAAACTTGAAAAGAGATGCATTTTATGTTCATGTAAATAGACCAGAGGAAATCCAAGAAGTACGAGCCGAATTACCTGTATTCGCTGAAGAACATAGAATAATGGAAGCAATTCATCATAATGATGTAGTTATCATTTGTGGTGAAACTGGTTCAGGTAAAACAACTCAAGTTCCACAATTCTTATATGAATCAGGTTATGGTAGTCCAAATTCACCTGATTCTCCAGGTATGATTGGTATTACACAACCAAGAAGAGTTGCTGCTGTTTCGATGGCTAATCGTGTGGCCAATGAATTAGGTGACCATGGTGATAAAGTTGCCCATCAAATCAGATTCGATACCACAGTTAAAGAAGACACAAGAATGAAATTCATGACAGATGGTGTTCTATTGAGAGAAATGATGCAAGATTTCAAATTAACTAAATACTCAGCTATCATAATTGATGAAGCTCATGAAAGAAATATCAATACAGATATATTGATTGGTATGTTGAGTCGTGCTGTTAAGCTACGTTCTTCTGAAAATGAAAAGGACCCTCAAAACTATAAGAAATTAAAATTAATTATCATGTCCGCCACTTTAAGAGTTTCTGATTTCAGTGAAAATAGTTCTTTATTTTCTAAACCACCTCCTGTTTTGAATGTTGCAGCCAGGCAGTTCCCTGTCGCAGTACATTTTAATCGTCGTACTCAATACGAATACGCAGATGAAGCATTCAGAAAGACTTGTAAAATTCATAAAAGATTACCTCCTGGTGCGATTTTAATATTTATGACAGGTCAACAAGAAATTACCCAAATGGTTAAGAAATTAAGAAAAGAATTCCCATTCCCAGAAAAAACAAAATTAAAAAGATACGATGCTCCTATTTCTGAAGTAAGAGTTAACGCTAAAACCACAGATTTAGAAACTGAAGATATTGATTTCAGTGTTGTGGTTGATGATAAAAAGGAATTTGATGATGAAATAGATGAAAATAACGATGACTACAAAGATGAATCAGAAGACGAAGATGGTTTTGAAGAAACCTTAGAAGAAACACAAACTGACAAGGATCCCCTATATGTATTACCTTTATACTCTTTACTTCCAACCAAAGAACAAATGAAGGTATTCCAAGAACCACCAAAGGGTTCGAGATTATGTATTGTAGCAACTAATGTTGCTGAAACTTCATTAACCATTCCAGGTGTTAGATATGTTGTTGATTGTGGTCGTTCTAAAGAACGTAAATATAACGAAGAAAATGGTGTTCAAAGTTTCGAAATTGGTTGGGCCAGTAAAGCAAGTGCGGATCAAAGAAGTGGTAGAGCTGGTCGTACTGGTCCAGGACATTGTTATAGATTATATTCATCTGCCGTTTATGAACGTGATTTCCCTCAATTTTCTAAACCGGAAATTTTAAGAATGCCAGTTGAAAGTGTCGTTTTACAAATGAAAAGTATGGCTATTCATAACATTATGAATTTCCCATTCCCAACTCCTCCAAACCATGTCTCATTATCCAAAGCTATACTATTATTGAAATATCTTGGTGCATTAGATTTCCAAGAAAATATTACAAATGATGGTAAGAAGATGAGTTTATTCCCACTATCACCAAGATTTTCTAAAATGCTATTACTTTCCAACGAACAAAAATGTTTACCATACATTGTATCTATTGTTAGTGCATTATCAGTCGGTGACCCATTCATTAATGAAAATGAATTAGGTATATCTAACACTACTACAAAGAAACAAAATGAAGATCAAGAAGAAGATAATGCGGATTCTGAACCAGTTGACCATCTTGAACTTGAAAAACAAAAAGCTTTACGAACTAAATTCTATAAAAGTAGAGCTAAATTTAGTAAATTAGATAAAGACAGTGATATTTTTAGAGTATTGAGTGTAGTTTCAGCTATGGATTATGTTCCAAAGGACAATCAATCAACTTTTTTCAGAAACAACTTTTTAAGGGCTAAATTAATGGATGAAATTTGTAAATTAAGAAAACAATTATTATACATTATTAAATCCAACACTTCTCAAGAAAGTATTGCAGTTCATGTGACTGATGAAGATCTAAAATCAGCAATTCCAAATGAAATCCAGATCAAATTATTAAAACAAATGGTATGTGCTGGTTTTATTGATAGAGTTGCCATCAGAGCAGATTATTTATATCCTGAAGATGCAGTCATCACAAATAGAACCTCTATTATCAATATTCCATACATTCCAGTCTTATCTCAAAAACAAACCAATGTGGAAGAAATGTTTTCATACATTCATCCATCATCCGTGTTATCAACCAATGGTGAATTGCCACCTAAATTTATTGTTTATCACTCATTGCATTTAAGTTCAACGAACAAGACAAGATTACAAGCATTATGTGATGTTAAAAGTACACCATTAGCCAATATAGCCAGAAGTGGTTCGTTATTAGGTTACAGTAAACCATTGACAGGTTTAGGCATGAAACCAATTAACATTTCACCAACTGAAAGATATTGTTATGTTGTCCCAAGATTTGGTTCAAAAATTGATAGTGATATCAAAATTGGTTGGGATTTGAACCCTGTACCAGTTCATCAAATTAAAGAAAATGGACAATGGCAAGTTACAAAATTCATCACAAACAAAAATTACAAAACCATGGAAAAAAAGAAATAGATAATATAAATAGATATTTTTAGTTACTAATAATATTTATAAGCATATTAATAATAAAACGAGAGTATAAAGAGAATAAAAACAATTACTGTCACCTCCATTATTATATAAACAAACTCATTAATGACAATAATATATGACATCGGGTTTGTATTTTACCCGGATGTTTACTGTTTTACAATAAATAAGAATCACCAACCACCAAAAAAAAAAATTGAAAAAGAAAAAACTGACGAAAAGCTTTGGTAAACAAGAATACACCAAAATAGATGGAAAAAATTAAGAACAAATGATTTAAATGTTATTTAATATAATTATTGTTGAATTGGATTGAGTATATATTTCATTAAGTGTTAATTGATTAGTTCAGTCAATAAATTAGTTGTTTTAATCATTTGAAAAAAAAAAAACATTAATTGAATACCCTCTGAAGAACGAGCATCTTTTTTTTTCATTGTTATACAATTTATATTTGAAAACTAATTATTTATTTGAATCATGAGTGCTGTAGAAGTACTTTCTGATGTTCAAACTGTTTTGAAAGCTGCTTCTTCTAAATGTAAAGTTTTAGAAGAAAGTTTCCCATCTAAATTTTATGAAAAAAATCCAGATAAAATTTTTGAATCATATTCTACTTTTATCGAAAATAAAGTTAATGCTAATAATGAGAATGATGATAATATTGATTTAGAATTGGTTACAATTTCTAATAAAATTGATAATGGTGAATATTTAAATGTTAAGAATGGCTTTTATAGATTATATCATGACATTAAATTAGTCTGTACGTTATTGATTCATTTTTATCCACAAGGTTGTAGACAATATCAAATTGTTGATAAATTTTATAAATTTAGTAGTGAATTGATATTAAGGGAATGTTATAAATTTGGTATCACTATATCATCTGATACAAGAAAGAAAGAATTAAATTCTCCAGAAATTACAGATTTAGATAAATTAATTGTAAACGATTTTATTAAAATTTCTACAAACTATAAAGTTTCGGTTGAAGAAACTTATCATATTACAACAAGAGATAATGAATTATTTTCTTCGATAATTGGTAAGTCAATTTTAGATAATAGACCAAGAGAATTACCAAATAACGATTTCGCCATAAATAAAATTATTCCACAAACCAATATTGGAGAAGAAGCACCAAGATTAGGTTTTATTGCAGCAAATACTAGTAATGTCCCAGATCCAACTTTCCCTCCAACTGAAATGATGACAAGATTTTTACATCCAAATTGGTATTCCTTACCTATAGCCACATGGTTAGACTATGGTGATTTTAAATCATGGGCTCCATTTTTTACATCAAATAATACTGTATCAAATATCGATGATCGTGGGAAACTTTGGTTAGAAAGAGTAGGTTATAATAAATTATATTCAGAAAAGGAAAATGAAGTTGAAAAAGAAGTAGAGAATGCTAGTACCGATAAGAACAAAACAGAGATTAAAGAAGAAGATAAAAATCTCGTAAAGGAAAATGATGAAACTACTGTACCAAGTGAAAAAGATTCATCTGAAATTGATAAAGAGAGCAATGATAACAATGATAAAATAGAGAAAGTTAATTCAGAAGATATAAAATTATCCAATTTATTAAATTGGATTCCATCCAATATAATATCAACTGATGATGTTGAATCTTTCAAAAATAATGAACAATCAGAATTGATTACAGAAACATTAAAACAATTAATTAAAGCAAGATCTCAAAGAAAACGTGATAGATATGTCTCTAAACCATCTAAAGATGAACAACAATTATATTTTAAGGCCAAACTATTATTAAGAGAAGTTCTTGCAGCTAAAGTATCCGATTGTCTACCTGTGCAAGCATCAACATCTTTTCCAATATTACAAGCAAATTATAATGGTAGTATACCAATTGTAAGATCGCAAGTAACTCAAAAGAAAAGAAAGTACAAGAAATGAATTCGATTATATTTTATTAATCAATTATCAATTATAAGCATTAATAAATGAACAAATAAGCATATAAAAATTCATCATTATTAAGTGATCAATGTCATGCATACCACATGAAATTTAAGCTTATTTTCCAATTTGTTTTTCTTTTGATTTTTATCAATCATAAATATAAATTATATTTTGAACTTAGGTAAACATCTGTTGGTTAAGATAATAAAACGATTAGTCGTTAGAATCACTAAACTGATATCATTTTAACTCTTCATCATGAACTTTTTAATAAATATTGTAATATTAACCTTTATATATCATTTTATACGACTCATCTCTTATAAATTTTTTTGTTTTCTTTTATAATTTTTTTTTAACTATGGGTAATGATAAAAATACCATTATAAGTAAAAAAGTTGTAAACATGATGAATCTGATAAAATTATAATCAATAATACTTATTATTAGTTTTAGATCATAATAACTAAACTATAAAAGTGTTTAACTACGTTTAATATAAGATATCTCATTTATTTTTATTTTACTTTTTTTGGTGTTAACTTAAACTGATCCAATTGAATATTGTGAATATACCAAAAAAATAGAAAACAGAGATGGGTGTCAATTCTGGTAATTTTGATGAAACACCGAGAGGGAATCATTGGATTGGTACATCTACATCTAATTATTCAAGATACAATGATTCAAGACTTTCTTCACGTTTCCGAGATGATAACGATTACTTTTTGAGATCTGAGAATAGAAACAATGGTAATTTCAATTTCGGTTCTGATAATATTCAAAATTCTAATACCAATTCTAATACAAATAATGATAAAATTAATAGTAATAATGATATTAATAACAAAGATAGTAATGATAAGAATACCAATGGTATTAATAATTTAAATTCGATGCATAATGGAAGATTTAATAATCCTAGAAATAATTATTTATATAATGAAAGACCTTTAATTTCTACAGAAGTTTTGGAAGTGTCAAAACAAAGATCACTTGCCATATTAGTATTTATTTTAATACAGTTATATAAATTATTTGATTTGGTGTTACTAAAATCAGATATTTTAGTTTCTGATGGTTTTGATTCAAAATTTAAATTTGTTTTCAAATATTTTATAATTGATTCATGTTACTTTTATTTTTTACCAAGTTTTAAGATACCCACTTTGACATTTAAATCATGGGTAATTATGTTACAAATTATAATTATTTTAGTTTTTGATATATTTTTATCAAGTGAACATGATTGGATATTTATAACTTCAATAATTGCTGTATGGAAAAAATATAATGCAAAAGAGTTAAGTGTTACTGGAGATTCAATAAATCAACGTAAGATATATGATTCATCTTCTCATTTTAAAGGTGCTCTAACGATTAAAATTTTACCGGAAAACACAGCTATGCTGAATCCTTTTCAAAATTCTTACTGTTTACCATTCGATGATTCATTATTTCAAATTTCTTCTGTTAATATGCCATTAAGAATTAATTCAACTGCGGATATTAAATTTATTCAACTTGAACACCGTGATATTTATACAAATGAACTACAATTGAAGAATTTAACTAAAAAAGATTGGAAGGTCGTTTCTGAATTTGATGATTTGAAATTAATAAACAATAAATTATCACAAGACAAAGTTAAAAAAGAAGCTGAAAGTTCGATTAAGTATTTGAATATACCAATTAGTGAATTAGGTCTTTATCAAATTAGAAAGATTATTGACTCCAATGATTTTAATTTGAAAATTTATAACTCTCATATTATAATTCCACAATGCCCTACAGCTAGAATTCAAGGATTTGGTTCCGAAGATAGATGTATAGGAGATGATGATAAAGTTAATATTGAAATAGATGCAGTTGCTCCATTACAATTAGCATATGAAAAGGTAATTGGTGGTGTCGAATATACATTTGTTGATAAGAACTTACAACCTGAAGCATTTAAATCTCCATTACAAAAAAAGAATAAGAATTTATTAAGTGATTTAGATAAAGAAGATTTATATTGGGCCCGTAATCAAGAGGTTATAATTGATCTTGATAGTACTATTAATCAACCAGGTAAGTATACATATAAAATTTCTAAAATCATTGATGGTTTAGGTAATGTTATGGACTTCTCTCAATTTTCAAAAGAATTATTGACTGAATTCGAATATAATTATGACTTTAATGCGCACTCCATTCCAAAGGCTTCTTTGAACGAAAGGGTTGACTCAACTTCTCCAACAAAAAGAACTATAATTTTAAACTTTGAAAATGCTGGTTCAAAAAATTTAAAAGATGACTTATTAAATGAATTCGTTGCAGAAATCCAAGTCATTTCACCTGAAGGTAAAAAATCTAAATTCAACATTACTTCAAAATCTTCAAAATATGAGTTCCAAGCTAAGGTTCCAGGTACTTACAAATTACAATCAGTACGTTCATTATATTGTTCTGGTGATATGACTGGTAAGTCAAGTGTTATTGTTTCACAACCGGTAGCACCACAATTAGTTGTAGATTCTAAACCCATTTTAGACCAATGTTTGGGTCAAGTTGGTTTAAATTTTGAGTTAACTTTTACCGGTGTTCCACCATTTAATTTTGATGCTAAGATCTACAAGCTAAACGAATCTGGTAGAGAATTAGTTGAATCTAAGAAGTATTCTTCCAAAAGTACTAGATACCAAGTTGCGTATAATCCAAAAGTGGAAGGTAGTTACGAAATTGTTTTTGATAATTTGTCAAATGAATTGTTTACTGATTCGATTAAATTAATTCCAGTTGAAGACTATGTATTTAAAACATCTATGAGAGTTAAACCTGGAGCTACTTTCAAAAACAAATCAGAGAAGAAACTATGCTTAAATGATGATACAGAAATTTCAGTTTTGTTTAAAGGTGAACCACCTTTCACCTTAAATTATGACTTAATTGAAATATTTTCGAATAAAAGAAAATCTTTTACAATCGAAGATATTGAAATTTTTAATTACGATATAATAACTCCAAAGTTCAAAATGGGTGGTGAATACATTTTATCCCTAATCTCAGTAAAAGATGCGTCAGGTTGTGAAGCTCCATTAACTGAAGCTGACATAAGGCTTAAGGTTAGGAGGGATATTCCTAGTGCTTCCATGAACTTCAAAGATAAAATTAAAGTATTAAATATTAATGAAGGATCTACAACTAACATACCTATTAAATTATCCGGTGAAGCACCATTCAAAATTAAATATGCACATGTTGACATTAATGGCAAGATCTTAGAATCATTTGAAGACACTTTTCATTCTAATTATGAATCTACTATAAAGGTAAGCAAAGAAGGCTATTACAAATTACTAGAAGTTACTGATAGTAGTTGCAAAGGACAAATCATTAGTCCGAATAAGTTATTTCAAGTTGATTACTTCAAAAAACCTACTTATGAAATCATCGAAAAATCGACTATTAAAAAACAAGCTAAGGGTTCTTACTTAAGAGATCCTGTTTGTGAAGGAAGTTCAGATTCTATCGACTTAGCATTATCAGGATCAGCACCATTCACCTTACTATATGAAATAATCTCACCATCAGGTATCACTTCTGACAAGAAAATTCAAGTTACTACAAAATACGCTTCTATCAAAGTTCCAAACAATGAAAGCGGTTTATATACCATAAAGATCAAGGATATTTTTGACAGTAATTATGATGAATCTAATAAAAATATTTACAAGCAATCATCAATGAAGACAGTCATCACTCAATTTACTAATGCCATTCCTAGAGTAGAATTTACAAACGATGCTCAAACCTATAAGACTTGTATCACAAATATTGATCAAAAATCTACATTAGATCCTATTCATTTAAGAATCACAGAAAACAATGGACCATACACTGTTACATTTAATATATATCATGAAAGTACCGGTAGAACAGAAAAGGTAATTATAGAAGATATCACACCTACTGAATTTAATTATAGTGTTTTGTATGAAAACTTGAGTTTAGGATCTCATGATATTACAATTGAAAAGATAGAAGATGTAAATGGTTGTTACAATATTTTATCAGAAGAAGAGTCTAGTCATGTCTTTATCATTATAACGGATGCTCCAAAAATTCAATTAATGGATTCTTCAGCCACTTACTGTGTTGGTGATTACATTTCTTATCAATTAAGTGGCAGCTCCCCATTCGTTATTAGATACGATTTTAACGGTATTCAATTAAAAACAAAAGAACCATCATCTCAATTTATTAGATTAGCCTCTGAAGCTGGTTCTATCTCTATTAATTCCATCTCAGATTCAACATCGCAATGTCTTGTTGATTTTACATTACCAAGTAAGAAAAAAGAATCCAAACAACTTTCTTTAATCATTCATCCTCTTCCATCAGTCACAGTATCTCAAGGTGAATATATTGTCGAAGATATTCATGAAGGTGATCAAGCTGAAGTCATATTTTCTTTTGAAGGTACTCCACCATTTAGTTTAACGTATGTTAGAACAGAAGAAAATTTAAATTCCAACATAAGAGGAAAACCTCAAATTGTAGAAACGCATAAAGTAACAGATATTTACAATTATGAATATCGAGTGAAAACAAGTTTACAAGGTACTTATGAAGCTATTGAAGTTTCTGACGCCTTCTGCTCTGCCAAGAATGATGCATTTTATCGTAATTAATTATAGTCATTAGTCATTAAATTATATAGAATTAAAATAAAAACTATATATATTGTAAAATAAAAATATTCCAATAGTGTTATCTGCTGGAAAATTCTATTTAGTTTGTTTAACATTTTTTGTATATTTATACCATCCCGTGCGTGTTAGTTGATATATGCCTCCTTTGTATTCACTATGTTGCTTTCCAATTTCTTCGATTTTCTTTTGTATCGAACTATTTAAAGACGGACCTCTCATCAACCAATTAATATCTCTATCACAATTATTATATTTTAAATTCATCGTTTTGATTTTTACATTTTTAAGGTATTTATTAGTAAATTCAGAAAACAAACTAAGCTTTCTAGGTTTTGAAAGGGATGAACTATGTGTAGTCATTTTATAATGCTTCAATAAAGATTGCTTCAAAAGGTTATTATTACTTAAATCTAAATTATTTATCTTTTTCTTTACTTTATGATGCTTCTGTTCATTTATTCCGATGGTAATTGGTAATGCACTACTATTAGAACCATGGTTATCGGGTATTTTTATTATCTGAGAATCTGAATTATTATTTCTAATATCTAATAATGTAGAATTCATAGAAGTATATGCTTTAATTAAATTATTGGGAATTCCACTAATTTTATTTACACTATCTTGATGTTCTACAAGTTGATTATCGTTATTTTTTGATTCCTCTAATAAGTCTGTCAATACAGACACGAACCTATTAAAAACCGTAATTTCGCTTTTAATTAGTATATCATTTTTTTCTGGTTCTATATTAATATCAATAAAAGATGGATTGACGGTCCAATTAATGTACCAAAATGTTGGCTTCGGCAAATTTTGTTGCAAATAAACTCGGTTTACATGATTTGTGATCTCTTTGCCAAAAGGCAATGATAAAGTCAGAGATCTGTTATTAACGGTTAAGAATTTAGAATTCTTTCCTATTGTTTTATTATTGATCAGAAAGGAGTTACCTGGTAATATAATTGTCATAATTATATTATCATCTATTTTGATATCAGTTTTCTCTATAAGTTTGTTTTTTAGCAGGGGCGATACGTTTGCTAAAATCATTAAACATCGAGTTCTTGAAATTTTTATATCTAAATTATGCTGTAGCTGTTTTGAAGCTATAGATTTGTCTCTATTTAATGATACATGGTAGTATTGGAACTTTAAATTTCTGAAATTAAGTGAGTAATGATTCAATAAGTGTTTTACCTTTTCGGCCGTGGATCTGTTCTTCTTCGAATATTCAATATTTCTCACTATTAAACCCTTTAATAACCCTTTTATTATAACCGTTGTTCCAACTTCGCAATTGATATATCTAATTGTTTTATTTATCATTGAACCGTTTTGGTCTACATACCAAGTTTGGCCAATCGGATCTTTATTAGTCTTGGTAATTATTTGCAGAAACCCTTTCTGACAAGCTAAATTAGCAATTGTAGATAATGCATCGCCTCTGAATCCTAAAGTAGTTAAGGATTTTAAATCTGAAATTTTTTTAAGCTTTGAAGTAAAATGATTTAAACACATGTAGGGTCTATCTTCAGTATTTACTCCGGGTCCATTGTCTTTGACTGATATATACTCGCATCCTCCAGTTTTAGAATCCATTTCAATAATGATATTGCTAGCACCAATGTCAATACTATTATCAATGAGTTCACGAATAGCAGATCCAGGATCCATCAAATATGCACTTGAATGTAATTTTAAACTATCATTCTCAGAAATTTCTTTAATTGTCATCGTTTTATTGGAAGGTTATATTGACCATCTGGATCGTTTTTCTTTCATGCATTTAATTAATTTGATATAATTAAATATTATTCTGTTAATAGTTTGTTTCTGGTTTCAATTTCTATACTTGTGAAATGATTATTAGAAAGTGAGCTTATAGTACTAATCTACATTTTTAAAATCAGATGTTTTGTCGCATTAATTTTACGGATCAAAAATCTGATGGAAACTCCAGTACTTTTTTTCAGAAAAACTCTTGCATCCAAATCGATGAGATTTATAAATATTTAAAGTTATATCGAACATGTACAATTGTATAAGATTATAATCAATTAATAAAATATTTAATGACAGTATTAAAATATTTAATGATGGTATTAAAATATTACTATGCTTATAAGAAGTAGTAATCCGAGTCAAAAGAATCTATCATTCATCTTTAGTTAAATAATTAGCTATATACAATCATCGAGTCATAAAAACTTCTGATGTTGAAAAATATTTTGCTAAAAGAACAAATTCCTAGAGTTATCACTTTTGATGCTTATAATACTCTTTATTCTACAATTTTACCAGTTTTACAACAATACTCTATTGTAGCGAAGCAATATGGTATAGACTCAGATCCTAAAAAGTTGAAAGAAAGTTTTCCAACTGTTTTCAGTGATTTAACCAAGATGCATCCAAATTATGGTAAATTTACTGCTATCACAGCACATACATGGTGGTTTTTATTAATTAAAAATATATTTAAACCAATTGACGTTCCAGAAGAAATGATAATTGATATATTAGAGAGGTTTAACGGTAAAGAAGCTTATGCAGTGTATCATGACGTATTTGAAATGTTAGATGCAATTAAAAATAAATACCCAGGTATTGTCGTCGCTATTGTCAGTAACACTGATCCATTAGTTTATGGTTTATTGAAAAATTTAGAATTGTACAAATACTTTGAAGGAAAAATATATTTGTCATATGACATTGGGCTTCATAAGCCTAACAAAGAATTTTTTGATTATGTCATTCAAGATATTTTAAATAAAAATTTTTCAGAATTAAAAGATAAGAATTTAGATAATTTTAAAAAAAGTTGTTGGCATATTGGAGATGAAGCTATCAAAGACATGGAGGGTGCAGCAAATTCAGGGATGAATGGTATTTTAATTGATAGAGTAGATAAGTATAATTACTTATTTGGAAAAAGCTCTGAAAATTCTAGAAGTGAAGATAAACTATCTTTTGACAAAGTAGATGCAAAATTTGATGAAATCTGGAACTGTAGCATAACAAATAGCAAACTTGTTCAACTCTCGCAAAATAAATATGTTTCTTCAAACCTTCGAAATGTTCAAAAATTTTTATTTAATGAATGATTTGAGAATAACATCTAAGCCTAGGAATTATGATTGTCCATCCATATAAAACATAAAATTTAATACTTACCGATATGCGTTCAGATTTTAAGTTTTAAATGTTGTAACTTTTTTATCATACCTACATTTGCATTTTATGTCCAATACATAATTTTAAGTAAGAATAAATTAATTAGAATTGATTAATTTTGTTTTATATAATTAAAAATTATTACTTCGTTAACAATTTATAAGAAAAATGATATATTTTAATGTTTAGTTTCGCATGGGTATCGCTTTGCTTCAATTTGTTTACATCTGACAAACCAAAACATAAAATCGAATAAGTTTAAAAAACAAATGTTCACAAAATATTTAAGTATTAACGCCGTTAAAAAAAGACTAAAAAAAGAAAACTTTTATTCAATTACAACTTATTTTCATTATTTAATTAAATATATACAAGTAATTCAGGCTGTTCAAATTTCTGATAAATTTATGCACAGAGTTGAATAGCCTTTTCAACTAAAGTGGTATTATTCTCCTCATCTAAATTTCTCAACACTCTTATTAATTGGAAACACATTTCCCAAAGCTCAGTAGCAGTTTCTATGTCTTCCGATTTGGATGCACTAGAGATAAATATTCTCAGTAGTTCAAGCATCAATTCGCTATCTTCTTTAATTGTCGCAACTGAATCATATGAAAACTCAACTGGATGAGTATTTTCGGCGTTATTAACTGATTGTTCAGAGTTCATTCTTAGACCTTTAACAAAATCTGTTGCATTATAATTAAGGAAGACTACTAATAAGAACCCCAATACTTTTATGTTATTCGATTCAATGCAAATATTTAATAACTCTTTTGGAGAAACTTCAAATAAACTAAATAATTTATCCCAATATTTAGTTTCAATTTTTCTTAATGAATTTGAGATTATTTTTAATAACATTCTATTCTTTTTTGATTTAATCTCATTTATAGAATTTTCATTCGATAATTTTATTAATTTTACGATTTTTGTAGCTGATTCACCTTGTATAATGGAATATGACAATATTTTCTCTAATGCAAACTCATAGTATTCCAAAGAGTTATAATCATTTATAATGGAATCATAGTCTTCATTATTATTTAAATCAAATAAAATTAATTTATCCAAATAAATGTTATGCTCTACAACCAATTTCAAAGAAGATATACTGTTAATATCATGAATTCCATGAATTGTAGCATATTCATCATGAACAGAAATTGCATAAAATTCATCATCTATAGAGATTGTTATATGATTAAATTTATTATTCCAAACATCTTTCATATTGTATATATTACATTTGTTTCTTTGAATAATATAAAGTTTATCTTTTAACACATCTAACACCTTTTCAACATCTTTTATCATAACAGATAAAGACCAATCTTCTTCATTGTCATTTTTTGTCATCTTATATATGATATGATCAGAAAACACTAGATATCCATCATTATAAAATGTAATCCAATTTATATCTTTATTACATAACTGAGAAGGACAGTTAATTTCAGGACCCAAAGCAAAACAACTAATGATATTTAGACCAACTGAATGTTGTTTTGTAACGATATCAATTTTTTTAATATAATTATTATACATTATAATTAATTCTCCAGTCACACGTAAGTTTTCTTCTTCTTTGGTTTTAATTGACCTATTATGCCATAGTATATTAGTAAAAAATTTAAAATCTTTGAAATTCTCATCAACTTTGTATTCCCAAATTATCAAATCAGTATATGTTTTATAATTTAAATCATCTAATGGGAAATGTAAACATTGTAGTATCAAACCTCCATTTTTTGCTTTTGATTGGCATATGAGATAGTTTGTACCTAACCATTGCAAATCGATAGTTGCCTGGTTTTCAAAACTATACCAAATACCTGTCTCAATATTTTGTATTAGTAGTAAATCTTTATTAGAAATATATGCTGCTAGAAGCCTCGAAGAGCTATTTACTCTGACAATTGGTATGCAATTATTAATTGTTTTTGTAGGCAATTTAATTATTTGGAAATTACTACTCTTAGAAAAAGAATCGAAAGTACTCGAGAAAAATGCAAAATCATTGTTTGCATTGCATGCAACAAAACTCTGAGGTAAACGAAAATTAAATTGTGTTTGTTTTAATTCTTCCCAACAATTCCAAACTTTATATCTATTTTGGATATCAAAGACAATCAGAGTTTTATCAAAGTACAGGAAGTTGGAAAAGTCAAATTTATAACTCACATTTTCATCATCGAGTGTGCTATATATTAAATTACCATAAATTGAATAGAAATGTATAATATTATTGTCAGAAACTAGTAAGAGGAGTTGAGCGTTTATTCTGTTACCAAATTTTATTTTAAATCCTGGTTTCCAACTAGAAACAAGCTTACCGTTCGCGATATCATAACAATACAGCTTAGTCAAATCAAATAATATTAATTTATTATCTAATACAAAACTACCCTTTATAAAACCCAATAAAATTAAATTTTTTAAAGGATTGAAGTCTCTTCTTGAGAAATTTATTGAATTTATTATTATTTTATCTTGATTACCCTTACTATTTTTAGTCAATACAATTAGTTTGGAATCAATAATTTGAAGTTTAAACCCATTGCTAATATGAATAAAATTAGATTCTTTTATTTTTGATTTTGATATATTCAAAACCTGCAAGCCATTCACAGTTAGAAGTGCCACTATATCTGAGTTTATTTTATCTTTATTTTCAATTTTTTTCATGGCTAACATATCAACAACATCATGATCTAACTTAAATATTGTTTTCAATCTCAGTGCTATATTTTTCACTCCTGTTGCTTCCTGTGCTTCAATTGTGGATTTTATTTTTGGAAAATAGCCAATATCCTTTTTAATTATATACCCATTCTGAATTATAATATTATTATTCATTTTATCTACAACCTTCAACAGATTATCATTTATGCTACTATCAATTTTTGAATTAAAATTGGCAGATTTTTCTGTCACATCCATAACGGGGATACCATAATCTTTAAAAGTATCTGAATTATCAGAATCTCTAAGAATTTGATAAACCAGCAGATTCCTTTTATCAGTACAAACATATATGATAATTTTTCCCTTATGGTATTTTTTATAAAATAAATCATAATTACCACTAATTTTATCCAAATGATTAATTGATGCTCGTGATGACGATGTTATCATTTTATTGATACCAGACTCAATTAAAGAAGATTCGGATCTTTCATGACAGGCAACCAATGCAATTGGTTTAAAATTATAAACTAGAAGTCTATCAGGTGTTAAAATTACAAATATATTTGCTTCTGGTATAATAATAGAACTTATTATTTTATCACGATCAATATTTATATTATTTAATTCATTATATCGTTTTATTATTGAATACTCTTTAGGTAAACCACATGGCCAAACACTCATCATTCAATTCCCTTTATATTATTAAATATATCTTTCATCAATTAATCTTAATATATAAATAGGCTCTAAGAATATAATAAGATTAAAGGTAAAAGTATAAATATTATATTTCAGAATAATTTGAGATGTTTAAGATTTCTTAAATCTTAAAGTACCTTTATTTTTAATATCAATTATTTTCACTCATTTTCATTTACGCTGTAGTTAAAAATAATAAGAAATTACGCAAAAGGATATCATAAGATTCGGTATGATTAAGTATGATTAAAAATGTCATTTTCGTAAAAAAAGCACTAATAATAAATAATAATATAAATACATTTATAATTAGAAATTATATTATATAAATATTTATTTATTTATTTATAATATAATGAATATTTTTTTTTCCATTAATTATTATTAACATGTTATTAATAATCAATCAATGGAAAAATGATGTTCTTATGCACAATTTTCATTCAATTAGTTGCCCTTTATATAAATTATACGGAATGAAATAATAAGTTTGTTTTTATAATAAAAATTGAACTTTCTTTTAAAATTTTTTAATCCTAATCAGTTATTAATCAATTAGATCAGACACTGATTGTTTTCCAAACATTTAAACCATCAGTCCCTGTACTAACCAAGCAACCTGGGATTTGTCTATGCCATTTAACATCTTTAACTTCTTTTTGCCAATGGACAAACAGTAATTGAGGTGGAATTTGTTCCAATTCTTTTATTTCTGCCTTTTGTTGCTTAATTTCTTCATCATCAGCTTCTACGGATAAATCCCATAATGATACTGTATTATCTTCAGATGCTACAGCAACAATAGATTCATCTAATGGATTGAAACTAATAGATGTGATAGCACCTTTATGGAAATCATATTGAGCAACTGGTTGTACTTTTTCGGAATTTGGAGAAAATTGTCTTAAATCCCAAATACCCCAAGTACCTTTATCATCACCACTGGCTAATAAATAACCCATCTTTTCATTCCAACTAATAACATTCACATCAGTATTAGATACAACAGTGGAAATGACTGGCTTATGTTTCTTTGATCTAGTATCCCATATTCTAATGTAACCATCACAACCAGCAGTAGCAAAAACAGTTGATTCAGTACGAGACCATTGAATATCTTCGATAGATTTATTATTGCCAACAGTAAATGGAGTTTTATCAGTTACCCATTTAGATGTATGCCTTTGTGTTAAGTAAACTAAACCAGAACAATCACCGGTTAATAAGGCACCAGTTTTAATAAGTGGTGACCAATCTAAACCATAACCTTCAACGTTACCGTGATTTCTAATTGTATGTAATGGTTTCTTGGCAGTCTTTGGAATTTGATAACCTGGTGCATCAAAAGCTTTAACTTGAGGAGCTAAATCATAAATGTAAACTTCACCATTTTCACTCATCGTAGATGTTAGAACTTCTTGTTGTGGAGAAGCAAAAGGTGAAATACGTAATCTATTTGTAGTATCTCTTAATTGAACATTTTCATTTTCTAGAATTGGTTCACCAGTTTCATCATCTTCATCGTCTTCATCATCATCGCCATCTGCATCTTCTTTAACTAATGTTTTAGTTAATTGTGATAATTTTAATACCATCAATTCATTGTCTTTCTTTTTAGAAGATTGTGTAGCGGTAGTCATTAAAATGGATTGAGGATAATTTCTACGTTCAGACCCTAAATTGTCTGGAATAATATCTAAAGTTAAACAAGGCCATGGTAAATTGACATTATGCAACATTTCGTATACTGTCGGATCAGCTTCCAATACTTCATCAGGACCTAATGGACGAGAAATGTTTGGTAAGTATAATTGTGGACCAGAGTTTTTATCATCCATTTCAGAATCCTTTAATAAAGCAGCTTCAGCTTTTTGCTGTTTCTTTGCAAAATATTCCTTTGCATCTAAATCAGCATCATCTTTATCATCTTCATCATCTAATTCAATAATTTCACCATCACTTTCAAATTCATCACTATATTGGTCTTCAAATTCATTTTCCATTGCAATATCTTCTGTCTCAACTAAATTAGTTGGACCATCACCAATATTGGTTCTTGCAGCAACAGTTCTCTCTTCTTCTTCATCATCATAGGCAGTTCTTTTTGACATTTTTATCTATTTCAATAAAAGTACTTTTTTTTATTGTCTACTAGGTCTTTATGTTAAAGTCAATTAAATAATAATCTTTCTATTTGTATAATAATAAAAAAATATATATTACTATTTTAAACTTCAATATTGAACATATTAAATTTACTTCGTGACTATACATGCAACTAACTTAACAACTAATTGTATCTTAAAATTTGAGTTTCATTCAATAAAGCTCATCTCATCGCCAAAATTCTTTCAATATTACTATATTATCAATTTTACTGATATAAAATTTTTTTTCCAATTTTTTTTTTCAATTCTTTTTCTCTCTCTGATGTGTTAATGTGAGAATAACATACATTTAATACTCTAACAACAGCCCGCATTGGGAAAATTTTTTCTAAGATTTGAAGATTTCGGAAAAAAAAAAACAAAAACAAACACTAAAACTAAAAAGTCACGTGAATGTAAAAATTGAAACATCACGTGATAATATATTTTTATCAAAAAAAAGCGAGAATTGACTCTAGTGCCAGTGAAAATGAAATCTATCAAAAGTTCTTATTTTATATTTTCAATAATACTGATTTTATTTTGACTTTTAATTCTATTTAAGCTCATTTTTAGATCAGATCATTATTACCGTTAACAACTATGCTATTTTAAATGTCCATATTTTTAACATTATCGTATAAATAAGAGAAAAAAAAGAAACAAAAAAAGAAAAGATAGGTTTTAAGACGACATCTCATTAATTATTTTATTAGGTAATGTCCTTTATTTCTGTTTTTTTTTAAAACCAAGTTATCTATATTCATAAGGACGAATAACAAAGTTATTTTTTCTAATGGTAATCTATCATTTTTGTTTTATTAACTACGATTTGATTTGGAAGTGGAGAAGGAATTTTAAAATTATAAATTTGGACATATTCGTCATAAACTATGTTGTTTAACTAATATTATCAATAAATATCCGTGAGAATCTAGTTTATAGATCTTTTTTTTAACCGAGAAATTTGATTAGATAGACGGATATCTCATCCAAAAAAAAATACATAGAGAGTAACATGACACTTAACAAGATCCGTCGTTTAATTTTGAAAAAAAAAGCAAAAAAAAGTAAAAAAAAAGAAAAAAAAATTGATAGTTATGAAGCAACAACAAAGATATAACTACGAACTGACCAGTTACTTAAAAATAATTTGTACATAACAATTGATAATAATCCGAATACATAAAAAAAAGAAAAGATTTAACTATACTAATTGAAATGATTTATAATAAATGTACTGATTTCAAACAATAGTTTGTGTTAGAAAATGTTTTCTTTACTTAAAAAGGTAACGGCATTGCCGATATTGCGCTTCCGTTACAGATCTGACTTGCACATTCAATTATTTGCTGATGTTTTAAATAACGAAAAAAATTTTTTTCTACAGCAATTTTTTCAATTGCCGTCGTTGCATTTATTTTTTTTTTTAAAAAAAAAAAATTAACATTCTCGTTTCTTTTTTTTATTTTTTTTTTTTTTTGAAAACCAAATTTTTATCATTCGCATTAACACAGTTAATCTGTAAGAGATTTCCTTGTATCTTTAAACAAATTCTTGATCTTAAATTTTTTTTTCCCCACCAACGGCAATGAAGACGGAATGCTGAAAAAATTTACAGAACATATATGTTTTTTTGACTGTATTATAATTTTAAAAGTGGAAATTTAGCAGATAAATTCCTGGAAGCAAAATCCAAATACCGATTTTACAACGATCCATCTCATTCAAACCGATTTGAAAAGATTAAGCTAATTATTTTTATAATGGCATCGTTTTTTTTCCTTGACGGAAAATAAAAAGAAATAATCAGTAAGAGTCAATAATTAACTCTCAAAGATTTTTTAAAGCTAAAAAACAATATTACATGGAAATATCGAATTTAATAAGATAATTTTAATAATAATACAACAAAATATACAATTAGATTAGTGATAATGTAAATTCATAAAAATTGAAAAAGTTTCATCTTCATTTTTGTTAAACAATAATAAAACCTTTGTTAAAGAAAAATCCAAATCTCAAAAATACTTACCTTTTCACAAGGACCACAACATTTAAGAATTAAGAATCAATCTTGTGTTTTCATTTTGCCCCCCCCTACACACAACTGATCTAGATATACTGAATATTAAAAAAAACCACAAGAAATGTATAAAAATAAAATGAACTAAGCAGTCTTAAATCTTACAGCATCTAAGATTTATCTTCAATCTCTTTTTTTTCATTTTATTTTTAAAAATAAAATGAATTAAAATACAATATTTGTTAGAATTGCCGAATAACGGTTTACGTAGTGAAAGATATATAATTTAATAATCAAAATTTTTTATATGAATTGTAACAATGACATCACATTCTATAATCGGTAATTCTTTATCTTTTAAGTAACTAATAAATTCAAGATGTATAAACTCTAAAAAAAAAGTATCAAGAATTTAAAGATTCCAGTTAGTGAAAGGGTAATAATATTGCAAATGGAAATTTCGTAATAGAAGAAACAATTTAAAAAAAAAAAATTATATTATTTTTTTATACCGATATTTTTTATTTTGAATCAATATACCCATTTTTATTAGAATAATCGAAAATATAAAAATAAAATGATATTTTCAATTAGAAATTTTTAAAAAATAATTACTATGCGAATTCTTAAAAATTCACAATTCAAATGAAAAAAAAATAAAATTAGATAAACAAATAAATAATAATTAAATACATAGAACAATTTTGTAATATAAGGGGTTGAAAAACCATGCACTAATAAATTTTTAATGAATTAAATTCAAGACATTCTATAGGTATTTTTGTTCTTTGTTGAGGGTGAGGGGGGCATGTCTCTTGATGTAAATTAATTATTAATAAAAAATGTAATAAAAAAAATATGTGTGTTTTTTTTTTTTTTTTTAAATAACCAATGAAAATTAGGTACAATGGAATTGAAAAATAAATATAGTTAGTTTAACAAGCAGACAAACAATTAACAAAAAAATTCTTTGTACTGTATATAAAATCTGCGGGTACTGTTTATATAATAAAAAAAAAAAAGTGATATCATCATTCGTAGTGTAACAGAATTAAAAAAAAAACACATAATAAATATGAGGGGAATTTTTTTTTGTTTTAGCGAAAAGAAAAATTATTAATTTTCTTATGTAAAAACGCCACATTTCTGCGAGTTTATTATTGGGTTTTGTAACGCCTACATATTTTCATAGATGGAACATATCATTATTATAATAATTTTTTCTTATAAAGAATTTATCGAACAAACATTTTTACATGATGAAACCATTGATCTACGAGTGACATCATGATTCCCCGCTCTTTCACTCGTTGTTTTCTCTCTCTTACTCTTTCTTTAAGTCCAAATTTTTATAGAGTCATCACCATTATAGAACAACATTTTATTTGATTTTATACTATAATAAAAATATAAGAACCAATAAATACACGTATAGAAGAAATAATGCATTAATTTTAAATTAAAATATAAAATTAATTCAGTTATAATAAATTTCCACTTACTAAGAAACCGAAGAGAATAATTGTTTTTATTACTTACTAAGCAATATTTTTAAGCCTAAACATATTTAATTTCTTTCTTGTATAAGTACATGAAGAAAAGTGTCCGCAAATAGAATAGACGTCAATATAAATTAAAAAAACAAAAATATTTTGTACAATATATTTAATTGAATTTTAATAAGAAATTGCAGAGTCAGAATTACCTTCTTTTTTTTTTTGTGCTATAAGTAATTCTGTAATCCAATAATCAATACCTATAAGAAAAGATATTTTATTCTTTCTTAAAAAAAGGAATATTGTCGAGGACAGTAAACAGAGGACAACAAGAGAGGACCATAATAAAATTTTGATGTAATATATATAAAGAAGCAAATTGGAAAATCAAAGAAAATTGCTTATGTTTTATGACATCACCATTGATTCATCAATTATATGTTCTTTATTGACACAATTGTAAATAAATTAATAAAATATTTTTTTATTTTTAAAAAAGAATTAGAAATTTATATTAAATTGTGCATCATGGATAGATGAAACAACATGAAAAAATATAAAAAACTATATCTAGCAATATAACAATTTTCTTTTAATGACAACCAATAATAATTAAATATATTAATATTTCTTATTTATAAATTTAGTAAAAATCTTCATTCATTAAATGCACCATAATTAAAAACAAACAAACAAACAAAGATGATGTGATATTATAATTGAATATATGAAATTAAATTTCTCATCGAATACCCAAATAAGTCAATCTATTTTTTTTTTTATTTTTTTTAATAAAAATTATTAGTTGTAGTATCAACGTATTGGAAATAATATATTAAAGATAATAAGAAAAATCGATAAAATTCAAAATATTATTAACAATGACATTGTCAATATACTAAAGTAGTAAAGATTTCTACCACTTAATAAAAAAATAAATTAAAACAGCATAATATAATTTTATTTTTTTTTTATCGTCGTCATATTTACAATATAATTTATCATAATTAAATATCATCTTATATAATTCTCTCCAACGGTACTATATTATTAAAAAAAAAAACAAAGTTAGTACAACAAATACTGGAGATTCGAAAAACAATAAAAATAACAAGTTAAGAGAAAATCACCTACAACCAATCAAAGAGGATATTTCAAACATAACAAAAAAAAAAAGAAACTAATATCATACCTATGTAAATAATTTAATTTAAGTTAAAATTTTTAAGTTTATCAACAATACAATTACGTTATCGTATCCATTTTATTTAAAAATTACATCGTTTCTTTTTTCGTTTCTTTTTTTCTCATTTTGCAAATAAAACAAAAATATTATTATAAAAAAAAATGATTTCACTCTAAATATGACTCCTACTTTCGCTTTTTGTTTTAAAGCGGGAGAGCAATACAAAAGTAAAAAAAAATATATTAATTAAATTAACACAATATGGATTGCCACGCTAAATTGACTGTGTTCCGTAAATATAAATAATCGTAAATATCGTAATTGAAAATTTTCAAATTAAAAAAAAAAAACAAAAAGAAATTTTTAATTTTTTAATTTTTTTTTATTAAATCGTACATTTTAAATCTGAATGTTTTTTACGAATTCAGTTAGATCTTAGCTATGTGTTGCCTTGGGTTGTACGAAGATATCTACATTATCAAAATGTCCAGATTTCTTTTTTTTTCTATTTTTTCCCAGTTCATTTTCCCAGTTTCTAATAATAAATAATTAAATTAATTAATTATATTGGTTGTTAAATGTTTCTTTTTTGGATCAAAGCCGATTTTATTAAAACCCTTTAGGCGAAACCTTTAAAGGATTTTTTACAATTAATTATAGTTATTTTAAATTTAATAAACTTAATTAAAATAAAAAAAAAGAAATTAATTTTGATTTTTGAAAACTAAATCTAATAACAATTATTAAAATCGTACATCTTGTCATGTTCTTCTTCAGATTGGAAATGTCTATAATTCAAAAATAATATAACGATAAAATAATAGAAGCAATTATAAATCTAATTCACAATTTCATTCTTGACGTTTGTCATATCGATTAAATCAAAAAAAAAATTTTTTTATATATAAACTAATCTAATTTTATTTATCTTAAAAAATATTAGATTAGTTATTTTCTTTTTTATATATTAATCTCTTTATATTTATAATTATATTTATATAAATATATACATATATATATATAAATATAAATCAAGGTGTCATTAATTACCTGTACACATCATAACCATATCAAGCATAATTACAATAATCAAAAAAAAAAAATGAATAGAACTTATCCAATTCAACTAGAAACTCAACAGTTCCCGCATCCTCCACATTCTCAAGTTTATTCATATTCTAATCAATTATATTCATTACCAAAATCTGGATTTGTTCAATACCCACAATACCAATCTAATACAATTGCAAATGATGACATTTGTAAAAAAAAATTATTATCAATGTTAAATGTTGAAAATAATATTAAAAATGAATTAATTGAATTAAATAGTATTAATGATATTGATGTCTTAAAACATATTCCTATTGAAAAATTAAATAATTTTTTAGTTTTATTAGGTTTATTAGAAAAAGATATGAAATCAATTATTAAATTAAAACAAATCTCTATTAACAATGAACAATCACAAACAAATCAAATTGAAAATAATAAAGATTCTCAATTTAATTCAAATACAAATAAAAATTATACTTATGATCATCATCATCATCATAATGAAATCTTAAAATCAAACTCAAACTCAAATTTAAATCAACAAACTCCACCACAATTTCAATTACCACCAATCTCACATTTAACTAATCCAGCAAAACAATCACCAACTAATCGTAATATTGAAATTAATTCAAATAAAAATTCAAATATTCATCATTCTCCAATAAATATGTCACATCCTGTAATTAATAATGAAAATTTACAATCGAATTCTTGTGAAAATTTAATCATGAGAATTAAGAAAAGAAATAATTTGCATAATCCATACAATTATATGAGTACTGTTAATTCAATTCAAATTCAAAATAGACATTTAGTTGAAAATTTACAAAATTCTTTAATTAAAAATCAAAATCATTTACAACATAGTGACAAACATGAAAATTATCCTAATGCTTTATTAAAATCAACTAAATTTAATGATCAATTAGATTCAAATAAATTACATTGTAAACAATGTAATGAACATGAAACTCCAGAATGGAGAAGAGGTCCTTACGGTAATAAAACTTTATGCAATGCTTGTGGTTTATACTACAGCAAATTAATTAAAAAATTCAATACAGAACAAGCTAATATTATAATGAGATATAAAAAGACTACTTATCCATCTGATAGAAAAATTCCATTACAATTTGAGATCCCAATTAGTTTCATTGATCATTTAAAGATGGACTCTGGTTTAGATAAAATTTATTTCAATAAATAAAATTGTTTAAAATAATAATTTATTGCATTTAAAAATTTTAGCATTTAATATACGAATTGTTATTAAAATCATTTTTTAAAGAAAAACAAAATCACTTTCACATTTGCCTTCACAAGTTACTCATTCTTTCAACTAAATATTCCCATGCATTACTTCAAAAATAAAAAATTAAATTATCAAAATATTAAATACTTTAATCAATTTTAATTTATTTAACAAAAATATGTATTTTCATAACATTCATTTGTAGTTGTATTTTTAATAAAAAAAATTATTTATCACCTATATTATTATTTGAATATATATTTATTACATTTTTAATCTACCTACGTGATTCCTTTATATAATTCCACGCTTTAAACCACGATACCATATCTTCAACTTTTTTAGTATCTTCCAAATTAACAGTTGCTGTAAATTTATTGCAATTGATATTTACCCCAAACTCTATTAAATCTTTAAAACTACTATGTTCAGAATATGGTACTTTAAAAATTTGATATTTAGCATATTTCTTGTATTGTTTTAAAATAGATTCCTCATTGAAAGCATCATATTTATTAGCATTCTGACCATCTAAAATTTCTAAACAATGTTCGACTTTTTTTTCAATAGAATCATATTCATCTAGTTTGATACCATATCTGTTCGCAAATGTCCAACCTGTCGGCACAAACCCTACGACATTTTCATAGTTGACCTTTATGCTGGATACATATTGTTCAATAGTTTCTTTTGTATTTAAAATCGATAATGGTACTAAATGAACACATGATTTCTTCACATCGTTTGTAATCATATTAGAAGGAAAATAATCTAAATACTGTGCAATGATTTTATATTTTGGAGATTCTTCATTTATGTATATTTTTGTGTTTAATTTCTCAGCTATAGATATTGCCAATTTTTCTTTACCTATAGAATAAGTACCAACCAAAAATAATTGTTTAAAAGAAGTCTCATTTTTCTTTCTCATAAAACTCATAATAGATCTTTGAGAATCCTTAAATAAAACTTTTTTACCATCTGTGGTTAATTTTAAAGCAAATTTGGAAGTAGTTTCAAGGACAGATGACTGCAAAGGGAAATGATAACCTGGTGTTAAATAGGTAGTATCTAAATAAATTTCGTCTATGCTTATGCCTTTAACAATATTATTTAAATTTTCAATCATCATTTTATTGCTTCTAAAATCACCTGTGTGTAAAATTTGACGATAAGAAGGTGACTTATCACCTTTATCATCATCCCATTCTTGAAATAGAAAAATAACTGCACCAGGGCAATGATTAGCATCAAGTGCTATAACAGACAAAAAGGGTTCTATCCAAACACGTTCATTTAATTGTAAAACTTTTACCAGGCTATCATCCAAATTATATTTAATTTTCATCAAATTTGCTGTTATTTCAGAGCAATATACAACACCCTGATCCCATGATTTTTTTAATCCAATATAATGGTCCGAATGAAAATGTGACAAAAAATATTTTTTTATATCTGGTTCAGGAGCATACTTAAAACCATCGACTACTATTCTATATGACTTATCACGAAATGTTAATATTTTAAATGTCGGAAGTGGAGCTTTAGGTTTTATAATCCTTGGATTTGTTGTTTTTACTTTACTTTTTGTCTTAATTTTCTTAATAATCTTTTTACTAACTGTCTTCGACTTATCAATAATTATTTCAGAATCAATCGAATTAGAACTCCTTACGTCAACTAATTCTTTCACTTCTTCTTCTAAATCTATAAAAGTTACTTGCTCATAATCTGGGTTTAGCGATTTCGAATCTGGTGACTTATCTTTGCGTATGATACTATCAATACACTCTTCGCAGTGACTCTCTCTTTGATATATTTCTAACTCATCTAATTTAATATTACATATAGGACAATGAACAGACTCAATTGCATCAGCATTATTTATTTCAATTATTAGATTCTCTTTTTTGCTGTCTTTAAAATCTGCTGTTTCGGTTGATATATGATCTTCAGATATATCTATTGTTTCAATTGCTTCATCTTCGGAATTTATTTCGACTAAAGTATCAGCATCATAGGTTTCTGATATTAATGAAGATTCTGAATTATTATATTTTTTCTTATTTACAGAGTAACTGTGTTGTTTACGAGTTAATTTGACAGGAATGTTATGAGGTCCTCTTTGACCAACATTCATTATTTTGGTTGTTGGTATATTAAATTCTAACAAACTTCTCTGTCTTTTATTTGATTTAAACAATTGCATGGCTTCACCAATCTTTCTTTCTTCACCGAGATACACTTCTCTATCATTACTTTCTGTTCTTTTTATTGTTCTGTTTTCTCTTTTAGTAATATCTGATTTAAATTTAATGTCACTTTTCCTAAGTTCTATCAACGACTTTCTTGCCATTTTAGCATTATAAAATAGTCATTTCAGTTATTTGATTGTTATATTTTCAATATTAAATTTCTAATAGTATCTATAATACCACTAGCAATTTTATATAACTTCAAGGATCAATAAAATTTAATAAATATGGGTTTCCAAATTCAAGTGTTTTCTACTTTTTTATTGTAACTTGAATATCTAAAATGATCCGGTTTTTTCTGCGAAGTCTTGAAAAAAATTGACTACTATGACGAGTTCATTGTATTTAAATAAATTAAAATTAAAAGTAATACTTTAAGTTACTTTAAATATTTGAATTGTTAGTTTAAAAAGATAAGCTATATAACTTAATTTCTAATTACTAATATAACTGATAGAAAAGAAAACCATTTGAATACTCAATTTTGCTCTTATAAAGGAAAAATATCAAAACGTTTGCAATGAATTCTTCTGAGTTAGCACGAGTCAATGAGGACTTAAATATACCTCAGGAAATTACTATTGCCGAGTATCTATTTTATAGATTGAGACAATTAAATGTGCGGACAATCTTTGGTTTACCTGGAGAATTTAACATGTCGTTGCTTGATAAACTTTATTGCGTAGAAGGAATGAGATGGGCTGGTAATGCAAACGAATTGAATGCATCATATGCAGCAGACGGATACTCAAGATTGAAAAAGCTGGGTTGTTTAATGACAACATTTGGTGTTGGCGAATTATCAGTAATTAATGGTATAGCTGGATCGTTCTCAGAAAATGTTGGGATAATTCATATCGTTGGTATGCCCCCAATTCAGATACAAAGGTCACAATTGCTTATTCATCACACTTTAGGCAATGGTGACTACGATATTTTTCATAGACTATCAGATGATATTTATCGTTATTCATCTGTGGTATCTCATCCAAGTTTATGTATACAAGAGATCGATAAATGTCTTTCTACAGCATGGACCACTCAGAAACCAGTTTATCTTGGATTACCTGAAAATCTAATATCAGTTAAAGTAAAATCAAATATCCTTAATATCCCATTGAATTTAAATCTGCCAAAGAATAATACTGAATTAGAAAATACTGCGATAGATCTAATTTTGAAAAAAATATATTCTGCCAAAAGTCCAGCAATTATTGCTGATGCATGTGTAACAAGACATAGTGTTGAGAATGAAACAAAAAAACTAATAGATAAAACTGGGTTTCCTTATTTTGTCACTCCCATGGGAAAAGGTGGTGTCGATGAATATTCGAAACAATTTGGTGGTGTTTTTGTAGGGTCAATATCAGCCGCAAATGTAAGAGAAGTTGTCGATTTTGCAGATTTATTAATTGTTATTGGCAGTTTACAAAGTGAGTTTAAAACTACATCATTTCATTTTAGTTATAAGACAAAGGATATAATAACGATATCACTTGATTGTGTAAAACTAAAGAATGGTCTATATCCAGATTTATACATCCAAGAATTTTTGAATAAATTGACAGAAAGAATTGATTTTTCCAAAATACAGTACAAATCAGTCGAAACTCCAATTATGAATATACCGACGTATAGAGACTCTAGAGATCCTCCAACAGATACTCAAGACTATTTAAAGATTCATGAGGATAAACATTTATATACAAATAGAACACTTTTGAAACAAGAATGGGTGTGGAATGAATTTTCTCATTGGTTCCAAGAAAGAGATATAATAATTACCGAAACTGGTACATCAGCATTTGGTATCAATCAAACTAGGTTTCCAAATCATACAATAGGTATTTCGCAAATTTTATGGGGTTCTACTGGTTACTCTGTTGGAGCATGTTTAGGAGCGTGTTTTGCGTCCGAAGAGATTAATGAGTCAAGACCTGAAACTGAAAAATCCAGAGTTGTACTTTTTGTTGGTGATGGTGCATTCCAATTAACGATGCAAGAATTATCTACAATGATTAGATGGAATTTAAAACCTTATATTTTTTTAATGAACAATCAAGGTTATTCTGTTGATAGATTTTTATCACATCAAAATCGAAGAAATAATAAACAAAATTCTAACAATAACAGCAACAACAACAACAACAACAATAATAATGATTATTTTGATATTCAATCATGGGATTATTTAAATCTATTTAACGTTTTCAATTCAAATAATTATGAAACATATAAGGTATTAAATCAAGGAGATTTATTAAAATTATTAAATTCTAAAACGTTTTCAAATGAATATAGAATTAGAATGATTGAGATAATATTACCACCAATGGATGTACCAAAATATTTAATAGATAAATGGACACAAGAACAAGAAGAGAAAAAAAGGAAATTTGAATCAATAAACGAATATAATGCATATAATGAAAGTTCAGAAAATGATGAAGAAATTGATAATGATGAAGAAGGAGATAATGAATATTATGAAATTACAAATTTAGGTACATCATCAAATAAGAAAAGAAATATAGCACATTCAACTAATTCTGAATTATATTTTACATCATCAGCATCACCATCAACTGCATATTCATCACCATTTTCTTTCAAATAAAAAAGGATATATATTTAAAGAAAACATCTAATAACATTCAAAATTTTTTTTCAATAATATAATAAAAGTTTTTAATTAAATTAATTTAAACACAATTTTTTTTTAAATAATATCATCAATTGATTCTTTTAATGTTTCTTTAAAATTAATATTATTTGGTTAAACATAAACATTTAATGACATTTACAGTGTCATTACGATTTTTGTAATATTTTTTATTTTTTTAATTAGGTCGGATTATCTAACTTCATACCCTTTTTAAAATATTCGTTTAAACTGTATGGAAAAAAAAAATCTTTTTTTTTTACGTATTAAAAGCCACTTTAATTAGAAATACAAATTAATTATTCCGTTAAATTAAACCATGTGTTATGCTTTTTCAAGAAAAAAAAAATGAATATTTTTCCGAAAATTTTCGGAATAAAAACTTACACCAAAAGAATAAAAAACAGTACAAAATTAAAAATTTAATTGTACTGACTCACTAGAATACCATGTAGAATAGTCATAAGAAAACACTGCTTTTTTTATTACTATTATTATTAATTTATTAATACGTAAACAATGAAAGCCTTGGTTACAAAAATTTTATATTTATATACTTGTTATTGTATATGAGGTTTCACTCTTTCTTTCAATAATATTTTTTTCGTAAATTGTAAAAAATTACTTGGACTTAAAAAATTGGTTGTGCATATGTTATTGTAACATTAATAATTTTTTTAAAACAGAAAAGTTCGAAAAAAAAAACACACACACACACACAAAATTTACTATGTATTTTTCGTAGATAGAAACAAACAAAACACATGATAGATTTTTGCCTTTAAAGAATATCTGTATTTATCTCAAAAAAAAAAAAATATTGATGTTTTTTTTAACATTATCTTTCATTACGCACTTTATTTTCTAAGTAAACTAAATTAATATAAATAAATAAATAAATAAATGTTATATTATATTTTGTACTCGTTATTTTACTGTTCTTTGATATAAGGAATCTCCGAAATGGTATATATTTATTTGAGTTAACCAGATTCCCAAAGAAAGGTTACACTGAATGGTAAAAATAAAAAAAGAAATATTATTAATTTGTGTTTTATTGATTCTACCAAGATTTAGTATTTTGTTTATGATATCTATAGTTTTTCCATGGTTTTTCCGTTCCTCGATGATTTATTACTGCAATAGTTCTTGCTTTAATGCAAATTTTACCTATTTTTATATGAATAAGAATAATAGTTAAAAATTAATTAAATATACATTATCATTCAATCTATTATTAAATAATACTTAAAGACTTTTAATTTTATATATAAGGTTATGAATTTATCTTCTAATAATATATATTTTGTTCAAATATCAATTCAAGTCGTAGTGTTACCAGAGATTGAAAAAAAAAAGATATTAATATCAAAAGAGTAAAACATATATCAATATATGTTACAATAATCAGAGTAGATTATATTTGAGAGTAATGGGGTCTGCTGTATCGAAAATTAATTATTTTAATAATTCTGATAAATATACTTCTACAAAAGAAGAAAGGAAAAAATTCAGAGTCAATGCATTAAATCGTGTTGTCGATGCGATTGGGTCAACTTTAGTTAATGATCCAAATTCAACTGTTGAGGTTGATAGAAAATATTTAATTGATATACATAATATTAATGAAGATGAAATTGTACATGCTATTAATTTAATTGCTAAAATAGATGAAACTATTGATGGTGGGTTTTTAGCTCCTACTGATCATTCATTATATTGTAATTTTAATGTTGATACGATTGTACTTAGGAAATTAATTAAGGAAAGAAAATTACAACCTTTTTATAGACCAATTACAGAAACTGCTATTAAAAATTTTAAAAATAATCAAGATGATTTAATAAATTATATTAAAAATTTACCACCAAATTTAATACAAAATAATAAAATTATTACTGAAACAAATAACATTGTTAATCCATTATTACAAGAACAAATAAATAAATGGGAATTGATAGATAATCAACTTTATATCGAAGCATTAAATTCAAATAAAAATAAATATTCTGAATTTTTACCCAATGATGAATTATTAAATTATTTACATTCGAAATTATTAAAATGTAATCGTTGTGAAAGATTTTACCCATCAAATATTAACCATACAATGTGTTGTAAAAAAGAAATTTGTACAACATGTTTTGTACAAGTTCAAAAAAAAAATTCAAATAATAAATTTATCGATTGTCCATTTTGTGATGAATCAAAATTCTCAGTTTTTTATGAACCTTTCAATAACATTCGTACAAGTTCTTTGCATTTAAATAATGACGAATCAATATTACCATCAAAATTTAAATTGAAGAATTCTAATTATAAATATAAAATTGAATATGTCAATTCAAATATTTTACAATCTAAAAATCCAAGAATAAAAGGAAACAAAAAAATTAAATCTCATAACAGATTAGTTATGAACATACATATCCCAGAAACGAAGCATAAAACAGTCGCATCATTATCATCAGAAGAGACGGCCAATTGATTTGGTCATTGTCATATAACTTCTTCCCAATATAGAAAAAACACATATCTATATATATACATAAAGATATAAATATTAATTCAACATTGCATTTGCACATAATAAACCAAAACTAGACTTTAATATCATTGAATAAGAGTATATAATACAATATATAGCTTCTTAGAAACTCATGGCCACATATATAGTTATATTATATCTTTAGTAATTAACAAATAATATTATTTATGTCATAATAATTTAAGTCACCTTTCCATTATTAGTCTCATCGAGTATGTTCGTACACGATGACACACTATATCAAATGTTTTTTTTTCAAATTTCATTTTTTTTTTAACGAAATTGAAAGAAAATTTTTCAAATGAGCTTTTCACCATTTGTTGTACGGATGTTTTTAGATGAAAATTGATGAAAAATGAATTTTTTTGCAATTTTAAGCTCATCTCTTTAAATTTTTCAAAAATTGACAAAAAAAATATAACTACCATCATAGAGTACATAGTTAATTATTTTATTTTAAATTTACTACAACAAACATTTAATAAGTATACTGGAATAGTTGACAAAACTAACATTATATTACTACTATATATCATACGTATTAATACAATTACATATACTTTAGTTAGAGAACCTCTGTGATGTTCGCTAATATAATTTATTTATATATTTAGATAAATTCTTATTTCAGGTTTTTCATATATATTTTTTGAAAATTTCATAATTAATTTATTTTTTCAGTTTTTCAATCTTACAACATTAGTTTCAAAATTTTTTTTTTCATAATTTTTTTTTTCAATTTATAAATTTTCAGTTTTCATATACTTTGTTAATTTTTTTTTCAGAATTTAACGTTTCACTATACTATTAATTATTATCAATTTTTCTTTTATCATATTCAATAATTTATTATTCAAAAATTGATTCTTTTTGATATTTTATTATTGTTTAATCATCTTAATTTTATTTATTGTTATATATATATTAAAAGGCCAAAGAAATAGTCCGCTTATTTTTAGCTTAATCTGATTATCTCTAATACAGCACAAGAAAAACATTAATAAGAAATGTCTACCGAAACTGCTTTAGCTTACGCTGCTTTAATCTTAGCCGATTCTGAAATCGAAATTTCTCAAGACAACTTGATTACTTTAACCAAGGCTGCTAATGTCGATGTTGAAGGTATCTGGGCTGACATCTTTGCCAAGGCTTTAGGTAACCAAAACATCAAGGACTTATTAGTTAACTTCTCTGCTGGTGCTGCTCCAGCTGCTGTTGGTGGTGCCGCCGGTGCTGCTGCTGGTGGTGATGCTGCCGGTGCTGAAGAAGCTGAAGAAGAAGCTGCTGAAGAATCCGACGATGAAATGGGTTTCGGTTTATTCGATTAAACAAGTTAAAATATAGGTGTTATTATCATTGGTATATCCATATCTTTATTAGGTTTATCTCATTATAAAAATTACCATTATATATAAATATTTATTTATTTTTATATGATTCCATTTTAATTTTATCAATATTTTTTATTAAACATTAACGAATCTGTTTAAATTCAATTTTAAATTATATATAGACACGCTTTTATAAAAAAAAGTAATCACTTGAATGCATCAACATATACATAAGGAAATGAGTTTTCCAATCTCTTGAGGTCATTGAGGAATTGAAGATCAAGGGCATCTCATTTTTTATAAACATCAAACTATAAAGTCGATGATTTTAATTAAATCAATTTACACAAGGGCCGGCCTATTGATTGTCTAGTAGAATCTTGATAAATAGAATAATATGTGTTAATATAAAGCAATGAACAGCATCAATTGAACATATTCAATTACATATATATGACATGACCGGAGTAATTATTACATACATAAACCTTAACTAAGTACACATTCTATAAACCGTTAATTTTTTAAAGTTATTATTTTAAAGTTATGAAAATTATATATGACAGCACCCCGTTATATAATGTATACATGATTATTTTGAATGGAAAGAGTTAGTAAGATGATAAAGAGAAAATATATTGTTATATATTAATCACCTTATTTCTTCTTTTCAGCTTCAGCTTCAGCCTTTTCTCTGGCTCTCTTTTCTCTGATACCCTTGTATTTCTTGTCAGATCTGGCTAATCTTAAAGTACGGTAGGCAGAGACACCATTGTCTTCAACAGCTCTGGTTTCAACATCAGTAACTGGTTGAGCAATTGGGAAAGCAGCAGCAGCAGATAAAACTTGTTCAGTTTCTGGAGCCTTACCATTTCTTGGGAAAACAATAATCTTAGATTGGTATTCCTTTAATCTTTGGACGTTGGCGTCAAAGATTTCTTGGTTTCTGTTTTGTCTTCTGTGGTCAACAGCAATACCAATGGTTCTGGCGTAAGCAGCAGTTAAACCAGCAGCCTTGATTTCGGCTAAAGAGAAACCTCTACCAGCTCTGACCTTTCTGTTGTATTTAACAGTTGGGGCTCTGACAATTGGTCTTAATAAGTCCAATGGTCTTGGAGCAATAGCAGCAGCCTTGGCAGCTCTGGCATCACGTCTAGAGGCCTTCTTACCAGCTTGGTCGAAGTGGACTCTGACACGCTCTTGCCAGTTCTTTCTGAAGTGGTTCTTCAAAATTGGTAAATTCTTGGAGATAGCTATAGTAAAAATGTTATTAAAATCAAATTAATCATTATTGATTGAATCTTAATAATAAAGAAATGTTAGTAAAAAAAAAATCCACATAATAATTTAATAAATTGATTTGAAAATTGCAAGGATCGTAAAATTCGTTATAGTATTATTTTAAATAACAATATTGTAAATGGTATATCATCCCAATTATTTGACTGGATCCAGTCAAACACATTATCTAAATATCTTAAAAGTCATCTAATATCAATGATTATAAAAAGATAAAATAATAGTCAAAACTAGTTATATGATCTTGTAACCATTATTTCTATACTCTTGATAATCATTTGTTCATGGTTTCATCATTATTCTATACTTTTCGTTTGAACACTTAACATTATTCTTATTATCCATCTTATCTATCGTTATAGTTCTTAAAATTTAAGGTCTAGGTTGTCAAATTTGTATCATATTAACTCACATCTTATATTTACATATTCAATTATGTTTGTTATCTTATATTAGTCTTTGAATGTGAATTCTTACATCCTATTTTATAGATATCATATGAATTATAATTTAATCGTTTGCAGTTTTATCACAATTTTTAAAACATATATCTTTACATACCCATTGTTACTTGATTTTGATTTCACTGTTATAAGACAAAAAATTAATTAAAAAAGATTCATAAAATTATACACTTAAATATATATAAAGCTATTAAATATACCAATACTAACAACATTTTTTTTAATATAATGAATATGATCAAATAGTTTATCTATCAACTAGTGTTAGTTACTATTATGGTTTATTGTAAGAGACTTTACAAAATTCATTACTATACCAAAATTAATTATGAAAAAAAATTGAAAATTGCAAAAAATAACAAGAATATACATTGAATAAGATTCATTAACTATTTGAAATTTTATTGTTACTATGAAATTTGCGATGAGATAAAATGAAATTTGTATTAAAATAATTAATTAAAATGTTTGTGTGAAAGATTGAATAATAAGAGAAATCTAATATGTAATTAGATGGATTAAAGAGGAATTAGAAGGACCAAAACATAATTAATGTAGAAATTACTATATGCAAATAGACAGAACATTTGAAAGTAAATATAATTTAAACAGAAAATTTAACAATAATTTCCTCCTAAAAATATAATATTTAGAAAGATATATAATATTAAGATTTCTATTTAAACTTAAATTATTTTGAAAAAACAAGTTAAATATATAAATGAAAATTGAGTTTAATATAATATTTTGAAAGAAATAAAATAATTTTACAAACTTTTTTTGTAATTAATTAGTTTTTATAAAACATCCGTACTATTATCTATTCAGGCGCGGGATGAAAAGAAATTATTTTTTTTGAAAAACATAAATTTTAAAAATGCACGGGTGTAACAGTCATGCAATTAACGAGACTATTTTAAACACCCGAACATTATTTTATTTTAAAAAGATAAGAATAAATCACAATTAATTATCGAGAAAAAAGTGATTATTTTTTAATTTTCAATATTTTCCATAATATTCTTTTTATAATTTTAACAATTTATTTAATTCCATCTTGTACTTTGCTTTCTTCAAAAATTGAATTAACTTTTAACATTTTATTATATGATAAAATACATAATATTTTTAACATATCTTGAATTGTTTTACTCAAATCTTAAATTCAGTGTTTCTGTCTAAACTCTTTCTAATTTCATTAACTCCTGCCTAAATCTTTTTTATTAGAAAGAGATTCTATTACTTTAATTACATACAATTTATCCACTAATTATTAATTTACATAATAAAATTTCATAAACTTCTTACTAAAACGCAATTTATTTCTCACTAAATTTTATTTTGAATTCTACATAGTAGTAAATATACCATAATAACACATATTATTTCACTAGTCATTGTAATCTTTAATTCTTTATAACCTTACAAATTTCAAACTAAACTCATCTCTTTCTAATGAATTGAAATTTTCAACTGAAAATATTATAATATTTTTTTTTTCAATATCATCATTAGCACTCAAACTTTGATGAATTTTAGTTGTTCTTAGAGAGGTACATTGATTTGTCTAGTATTATCAATTAATCTTACTGTTTAATATAACATCTCAATCTGCATAGTTTCATTTTTTTTCAATTCTTGCACTATTGAGTGGTCTTATTAAATTATTATTCAATATATTAAAATTACTATATAAAAGATTAGTTATATATTTTTGAATACCATCTTTATTCTCTTATTTTAACAAACCTTCAAGCATAATAACGATCAATCGCAACATGTCTGCTGTCCCAAGTGTCCAAGTATGTCAATTAATTTTTAATTCATTTTATTTGAAACGAAACAATAAATGATATAATAAAACAAATTAGATTAAAATTATGATAAGAAGTGTGGTTTAATCATGAATATCAATAAGAACATAAGAAACCTATTAGAAAAAACTATATCGTGGAATAGATATTTCTGGAAATGATTCAATATTAAAGAAAAAACTACAACTACTATGAGAAAGGAAATATAGTTTCAAGTTATATTAATGGATATCCATTTTGAATATCAAATTGTGGAATATTTTCATATCAAATTGTGTTTAGGATGCGAACGATAAGCTTACATTGCAGATTTTAGAGGAATTATTTCGCAAATATTCACATCAATGACTTTTATGATTGAATATTTTAATTTAATCATATTTGACCCTATAAATAATGTGAATGATTGAAAGCAATAATTAATTTGAAAATTTCTAGTAATGCGAAGCTAATATTTCTATTCCAATATATACCACTTATAGGATATTCAATAACCGTCTTAATTTTATATTTGAATAATGTGAAGATATCAAGTGATTTATTTAGGTAAAAACAATCATATTGTAGTTAACAACATGCCAACAATAACTATTTCATAGATACTAATAGTCCATGATTTTATTGTAATTTTATTGAATATCATGGGGTAAACCCAATTTTACCAAAATTTTACTCTTATAATATGGAACCTTATCGAATATTTTTTTACTAACAATATTTTTTATTAATTTCAATTCTAATTTCAATATTATAAATATTAAAATTATTAATGCAAATTTTTATTTTTATTTTCAATAGACTTTTGGTAAGAAGAAGTCTGCTACTGCCGTTGCCCACGTTAAGGCCGGTAAGGGTTTGATTAAGGTTAACGGTTCTCCAATCACTTTAGTTGAACCAGAAATCTTAAGATACAAGGTTTACGAACCATTATTATTAGTTGGTTTAGACAAATTCGCTAACGTTGACATCAGAATTAGAGTCACCGGTGGTGGTCACGTCTCTCAAGTTTACGCTATCAGACAAGCTATTGCTAAGGGTTTAGTCGCTTACCATCAAAAATACGTTGATGAACAATCCAAGAACGAATTAAAGAAGGCTTTCACCTCTTACGACAGAACCTTATTAATCGCTGATGCTAGACAACCAGAACCAAAGAAATTCGGTGGTAAAGGTGCTAGATCTAGATTCCAAAAATCTTACCGTTAAACAGAAAAATCCGGGAATTATTTTGTCTTATTTTACAAAGTTCTTTTTACACTATTTTTCTTATATTAGAATTGATTAAGAGCTTGTATTATAAGATAAGGTGTCATAAATAATATATATATAACTTAATATTTTTCATAATTTTTCTCAATTTAACAATAAAAAATACATTTCTCATATAAAAATCAATAATCACTTTTTATTTAATACTTTCTCTTAATCTTTAATAATATAAGTCAGGCATATTCCATGCATTGGTGAAGTTGAATGTACTTTACTATAAAGCTACTCTAATGACCGGTGAGATAAGACATAAGCATATGTTTGATTATATATAAAATTATAAACATAATTCTGATAATATAATTTATTTTTTACTAACTCTTGTCAAGATAAATATTAATTGAAACCATATATTCAATATTTTTGAACAAAGAAATTTACGACACAATATACTGGAGATGATCAGTAAAATATAACAATATATTCTTAAATTATTGAAACTTTCAAATACATTGTAATATGACATTATATTTGATTGTTAACTTGCTAAAGATATATTATTCAAGTTATATTAAATTATTTATTTATATTTACTGTCTATCTGTTTGATATTTATTCTTATATAAATATATTTAACCTTAAACTCCTGTATAAACATATTATATAAATGAATATTTGATGTCTAGCGCGTAACTTTAATATGTCAATATCTGAGAAATGCTTGCAGGACGCGTCAATTTTTATGTTTAATAGCTTTCCGACCAGTGATAATAAGCTTTTGTTTATATTTTGCGGTGTAACAACAGAGTAAACAAAATTGAACGACGTATTTGACGAATGAAATTTCAATGTATTAGCATTTAAAATTATAAAATATATAATTTAGGAATAATAATTATAATTCAAGAACGTTACTTGTGTGAACTTGAAATTGTATAAGAACCACGAAAAAAAATCTAACTTCTAAGTGAAAATATTTGAGAGAGAATAGCATCTAAATAAATTCAATTAACAGCAGGTTAAATTTCTGGAGATTATTGTTGACAGCTTTCAAAAAGTAACATCTAAACTATTCATAATTTCTAAGGGTATAACACTAACTATAAATTATAATATATCACTCCTAAAACGACAACAACAACAACAATTTCTTTTGTTAATTTAAACGGATAAAACTGCCAAATCATTAATATATTTTAGCTCAATTATGCATAGAATAGAGATTCAAATTACGAGCAATGAAGATGAAGAATTGAACAAGTGTTTGAATAATGCTAAAAAGATTTTGAAATCTTTAGCTGTAAGCCAATTAATGTCACCAGCTGAAACTAATATAGGAACCAGTGATGGTATAGACAATTTACAAACTCCTTTACAACAAAAAACTATCTCTAAATTAAATTTAGAATTTAAAAATGATCTAGACAATTCTGAAATGAATGGAAAATTTGAAATCAGCGCGATGTCAAATGAGTTTGCTGATAAAAGCATAACACCAAAATCATTATCACCATCTAATTCAAATAAACAATTGTTAACAACTAATGAAATTATTTTCCATGAAAATAATTCATCTGTTTCAAGTGAGAGCAAACCTCAATTTCTAAATTTAATAGACAATTTAGATGGCGAACAGATATGTTCCACTTTAAAAAGTTTAATTGACACGATAGGATCAATGTCTCAAGAAATAAAACAACTAAAATTTAAAAATACATTATTAAATTCACAAAAATCAGAATCTAAAATCAACTACATATCAGAATTAAATCTACAGAAACAACAATTTGAGAAGATTAAAACTCAATTAAACGATGAAAATACATTATATCTGTCGGATATCAAAATTAAAGATAATAAAGTTAAAAAGTATAAAAATAAAATCATGGAAAAAAACCAAGAAATAAACAAGTTAAGAAGACTTTTAAATAATAATTCGATTCACGTTAAGAAACAAACCGTATCTCATACGTTACCAGCAAGAAGGGTGATGTCATTAAATTCAAGTTTAAGTCCATTTCACGTAAATAAAAAAGAAGCTCCTGATATGCTGAATGCTCTAGGATTATTAGCTACACGAGTCTTAAATGATAGAATCCAATTAGATAAATGCGTTGATAATAATATTCAAAATTTTACAGAAAATAGCGAACAAAGTTCTCAGACCAGTGAGGTTAAAAATGAGAATGAACTAAACAGAACAGTAGATAATGAAGTAACTATCAATGGAGATTCTACAATCTATAATGAAGTTAATGACACTTCTGTAATTACAAATCAAGTATTCTACAATACTGATAAAACAATGAAAAAAGATCTTAATATAACGGATTCTGAAATGCAAATACTACCAAAAATGAAAAATTTTAACACTTTAGACGAATCCATTAGAGACATTTAACATTTTTAATTACAGTTATGGGAAAGGGAAAAAATAATAAAAGATGTTAATGGATATATTCAGCATTTAATAAATATAAATACTTGACATTAATCTCAAATGATAACTATATAAAAAGACAATATATAACTTAAAAATAATAATTTGTAACTGATGTAACTGATGAAACTTTAGTATTTAATATTAATATCTAAAATAAACAATTTAATTTATGATTTTGATTTTGATTTATTAAAATTGGCATTTTATATTTAATTTTATACAGTATAAAAAATTAACTATAGATTGAAATAGCATCAAGAAAGTTTGAATTTAATTCACCACAATTATCGTCGATATTTTAAATTATAAACTATATGAATGACATTATTTTATGTGCAGATGAGGAGGGGTGGATGATGATAACTAGATCAATTTAAAAAAAATTACAAATTCGGAATTTTTCCATTAAATATTCATTCAAATAAATATTCTATTGTGGGGAAGTCATTAATTGTTTAAGTAAGTGGATGGGTCAATACCTTCTTCTGGGAATTCGGCAATCTTAACATCGAAACGTTCTTGAATCTTACCTAAGACTTCTTCATCTTCTGGGGAAGAGACGAAAGAAACAGCTAAACCTTTAGTACCAAATCTACCAGCTCTACCGACTCTGTGTAAGTACTGATCAGCTTCAGTGGTTAAATCGTAGTTGATAGCTAAGTTAATACGTTCAATATCAATACCTCTACCAAAAACATCAGTTGAAACACAAATACGTTTTTCGAATTCCTTGAAAGCTTTGTAACGAGCAATACGTTCAGCTTGTTTCATGTGACCATGGACAGTGATGGCTGGGAAGTTAGAATCGTTTAATAATTTAGTTAATTCATTGGCTCTCTTAGTAGATTTAACGAAGATAATAACTTGGTTAAATTCTAAGTCATCTAATAATTGAGCTAATTTACGGTTCTTTTCACGTTCTT
>JAJMDZ010000045.1:0-79727 GCA_030573835.1 Tetrapisispora taiwanensis (nom. inval.)
ATCAAATAGAATATAAAACAAAAAATTAGGGAAATACACTTCATTAAATGCTATACAATGGACAATAACATGAAAAATATTAAATTTAGATACCGTTATATTATGGATATCATCTTTCTTCAGTAAACATAAAATATTCAATATTCAATTAATCAAATCATTGTTACCTTTTCCAAATGGATTTAAAATCAAGAATATAGTGATATTTTATTATCAAGGAATATATTAATTCACAGCTGATAAAATGTGAGATACAGAATAAGTCTTACATGCCTGATACCAACAAGGATCAATATTAAATCAAAAATTTAAAATCTGATAAATTGAAAAGTAGGTTAAGATTATGAAAGAATTATCATCTCAACAACAAATAGAACCTCCATATTTATTAAAGTACAGTTCACCATGAAAATAAAAAAATTTTCACTTCCAATATCATTATAAGTGCCAGCAATTCCAGTGTGGTCATTTCTTTCCGCTGCAATGCAATATTTCCAACCATGATTATTATTGAACCAATCATAAACTGTTGAATCATATTCTTCTTCCTCTATTTGTCTATCTTTAGCCACTTCTCTAGATAAATCCGAATTAGATTCATCGTAATTAATGGATATCCATTCCACATCAAATTTGCCACCATCCCTTTTATATAATCTTTGATTTTTAGAATGTCTTAATGTGGGCTCTAATGAACCTGGATTATAATCTGTTATAATGTCCTCCAACATTATTTCCCAATTTTGTTGCATATGTGATCCAATATGATAACCTATACTTGAATTCCAATTCAAAATAATGTTGCTAGTCCCAGTTGCATTAAAAATGTCCCTTTTAACTAAACTTGAAGCAGTTAGATTTGTTATGCCAACTAAATTCAACCCAACACTGGCTAATTTATCTGCAACAAAAGATTCCACAACTGGATTAACTGTAGACAATATTTAGCCATTATTTTCTAAAAAAGTACTTTTATAAGATCGTTTAGTTGTTGCAGCATAAGAACCTGACTAGGTAGAAATAGCAGCTTGCGTGACTACTGCAACCCAACACCCCAATACGAAAGGTGGACAATTACTGCCGAACCATCCATCACCAATACCACCAACTGCACCTACAATATTGTGAGTTGTACGTGATGCGAATATTGCCCAATTATTCCTTTTATAAATATTAACTACAGTTTCGGTCGTTCGTTTGGTCGAAGTTGGTATCTTTTTTGAATTATTTGCGAAAATATAGTCTATGTAGTAAAACAACAGATAAACTATTGTCATTCCAAGAAAAGCTCGAAAATATTTAAAGATTAAGGATTTATCAAAGTTTACAAACTTTTTATTATTTGCAACCTCTACGGACTTATGATCCAAATGATCATTTTCGTGTCTATATATATATAGCCACCTGAAAGTATTTGAACTATCGAATAGCAAAATTGCATTGCAATTATAATGAGAAAAAAATCTATTGCTATATTTTTGGGTCTTTTGAATATGAGATATAAAGCTTAATTAACAAATTATTTTAAAATTTTTCGATTAGGAATGATAAAAGGTAATAATTTTATATTATCAAGTTTTTGCCATTTGATGTCCTTTTTATATGTTAATAAATTTCGCAATTTTCGTTGAACATATTTAAAACATTAAAAGGTTTCACCACCATTGCCTAACATGGTAAGATAAAGATATTTGTACACAGTCTATGTACGATATGTACCAAGCGTGATTTCTTTATTGTACAAAAAGCATGAAGTGCTTTAATCTTAGACAATTGCAGTCTTTGTTGTTGTATGAGTTTATATTTATCTTTTTCGGAGATGTGGAATGTTAAAACGATAATCTGATAAATACCATGATACAGCTCAATATCTTCAAATATGGTATCTTATCAACATGCGATAAAAAAGAATGACGAACCATATAATATACATAATCTCATTATTTCCCGCTATCTCTACACCACATCCTAAACTACTTCAACCGTTAACGTAATATTGTACCAGCCATGATATTATTCTACCGGTCACATCTTGATTTTCCATCTTAATTAACATATTTGGATTGACAACTACCTCACTGATATACATCTACTCGTCATCCAAAATCTTGATATAACACAGAACAGTCTCAAATTTTTATTGCAGATATATTATTTTTATTTCTAAATTTCCTTTGCTTCCTTATATTTACAATATTATATTCAACATTCTAATGCAATAATTAAATCAATTAAATTACACTTTACCTGATTTTATCCACTACTACTTAAATAGACTATTGCATAACAAAGTCCACTCCCTTTTTTAACAATATCGATATATGATTGCTTAAATTATCAATTTAATTAATATCATTTTAAAAATAACCGTTATTTTGAAGAATTCTTTGAAAAACTATTTATACTTTGAATACTTTTTAACTTCAATTAATTCAATCTTCACAGAACTCTTTGCTTTAAGTGAACCAATCTAATATAATCTATCGAACACACATTAATTCTACTTCATAAAATATTAAAAATACATTCATCAATTCCTACCTTTTTTTAACATTTAAAACTATAATTAACTCTATTTAATTGTTACTACTATTTAAAAACTTCTAATGTATTTCATTTACTTTTAATATGACTATATCGAGCCACTATCATTATAAATTTTACTGAGTTATATAGTATTCCGTTTTTTATTAAATAAATATATCTAATACCCATTTATGTGAATAAGTAGCTATTTAAAACTAACTTATTAATTGATTCTTTGACGATCGAGAAGAGATTGGTTCAATTATTTTATCATACACATTCATCAATTTTTGCTGTCCATAAACATGTAATTCACTTAGCGATCATTTTAAATCTAACTCAACAGAAGATATCCATAGTATTATACATATCATAACTTGTTAACTATATCTTCATCATCATCGTTTTTTATTATCTTACTAAAACAAAATCTAATGCCTTTCCTCATTAATATTCCTTTGAATATTTTCACTTTAACTATCTAATTTTGGTGCTATGAAGCATTGGCCATTGGTTCAAGATGAAATGGCATAAGACTAAGTACTACCCAGTTATTATTTCAAAATTGAAGATATTAAGAAAACATAATTAAAAGGATATTTTGTTATAATAAAATTTATTACAGAATTAATAACATATAAAAGCATTGACTTTAAAAACTGTAAATAAACTAATAGACAAGTGTATGCTTGATGTTCTTGATGGTGATACTAAAAGTTCAAACAGATAATCTTACGAAACAAGATATTAGAGTTGAAGAAGATATCGAAACGGATAATTAGCGAGAAATCTAGTAGAAATGCACTAATAAAACTAAATAATATAATATAATATAATATAGTATAAACCGGAGTTATCCAGAAAGTGCAACCATAATTAATAAAATAATAATTAAATGTGATTGTACGTAGACCTTAGGAGTAATTTGATTAAGATTGCTATTAATTATAAATTTTACGAATCGTTAAATTAGATGAAACTCGAACGTGTGTTTCGAAAAGAACATAAACATCAGAACAACAGCCAAAGAGATTTTGAAAATAAATTTAATGGAATAAGAAATTCACAAAAAACAAAAAAAATTGCTTTCAAGAAATTATTCATTACCGAATTAAGAATAATAATATCAACAAAATAAACTTTCAAACCCATTTTGGTAAACTTTTGAGTGTTGTTGTAATGAAATTGCAATATTTTATTATTATTCCATAAAGTTGGTTTCCAAATTTGATTATTAAAGACGAAGGTTACTAGCCCGTGGCATCCCATTCGTAAAATGGCAATAGATTGTATTTTTTATTATATATTTGTTATTGTACCCACAAACACGAATATAGATCTAGAACAAAATACTAATGAAGAGATAAGAAACTTTCAATAGTATGGAGACCTTTTAAAAACAGAAAAGGAGGGAATACATTATAACGTTACTACGCGATTTTAAATTATATCAATTGGATTTTGGTTTGTTATGTATGCTTTTGTATTAGGCATGGGCGGGCGGGCAGCCAGCCTTTTTTCTTCTTATCAAAAATTCGGGCACGAGACGGGCAAAAACAAAAATTGGGATAAAAAATTAGGGCACCGGGTGGACAAATTTTTATTTTTAGGGTTATTAGATTAGGTCACTGGGCGGGCCATATTTTTTAATATAGGTCTACAAACTAAGGCTTTAAAATTTTATCACCTAAATTTTTATTCTTATTTTTTATTTTATTATTATAAATTATATTTGTGATAAGTAATTTAATTAGTTAGTTTAGGGAATTATATCTTATATACAATGAATTTAGAATCACCAGAACAGAAATTATTTAAAACCACGTGCTTCGTCCAATGATTGAGACAGTGACCCAACATATAAATCGATATCTAAATTTGACTTCGAGATAGCACTAATGTTTGCAATTGAGAAAGCTGAATAGTCGTCTAATCTATGTCTATGATCACCATATATCTTCTTTAGCTTGGAAAATGATCGCTTTGCATTAACAGACGTAACAGAAAAAGAAAATAAATAATCAAATATTGCAGGTAAGTAGACGTGCTGCGATAATTTTGTGTTTAGTTTTCGTGTTTCTTCTCGCTATATATTCTGCACATCCAGTAATACACCAAGTTCGATAAGGTATACCTCGCAAGCACTTACCTTTGAAATTTTTTTTTGTCTGTAATTCTTACTATAACTTGTTCTATAATAGTTATTATTATCTTCAGAATCATTTTTGTAAATTCCTTTAACCTTCATCGAATTTTGTAAATAAGTCTCGTATATATCTTCTATGAACTTAATGTATTCTACCGGTTCATTTCGTATGCTAGTTCGGATGATCATATATATCGCATTTTCAACAGATATTTCTGTCTTGTAGTTAATATTTGTGTCATTACCTTCGTCTATTTGTTCAATACGATAGTGATGTAAGAAATGGCGGTATGTCGAATTTTCAATTTCAATTGATGTCGTTTTAATCTTATCAAATCGACCAAGATTCATTACAATACGACTAAATTTATCAATAGTCTTTAACTCTTCGTTAAAAAATTCATGATAGTATCCTGTAAGATTCTGATCATAAGGAAAGAGATCAGAACATGTAAATATGATGTCAAAATTATCATGAGCTTGCTTTAAGTATTTGTCTATCAATTTAATAACCGGTGATAGATCGGTATTTGTATCGCCCATTTCCTTTAACGAACGTTCTGCATCGATTAAGTTATTTCTTATGAACAGCAGGAGACGGATATAAACTGGTGACAACTGAATGTTAGATGACATGAATTTCGTCAAGCCATCAAATGGCTCTAGTATATTGACTAGTAATTCCGCAATTTCGAGATCTTTTCGGTTAAGTTCATTGGTAATTGGATCTCCTTTTTTCCTATAATATTGAAAAAGTTCAAAAAATTCACTTTGATGTTCAACAAACACTTTTAAAATGTTATATTTAATATTCCAGCTAACCGAAATGAATCCGGGTATACGCTTAGATACGTATTTATCATTCATAGCCAACTTCTCTTTTGACTTTCGGAGTTCCGAGTTCAGTTTTATCAGTTTCAAAAGCACTTCAGGGGTTTTCCCTTCAAATGGATCGGAAACTAATGAGCTTATGTCGACTCTTGGGAATTTGTCATTAGTAATTTCTTCCTCTTCTTCCTCTATTTCATTTTCTTCTTCAATATGATCTACTTCTTCAACAATCGTACATTCATTTTTTAAATCCGTATCATCTTTTAACGAAATCTGCGAAATTGTTTTCTCACAGATCAAATTTAATATATGGCAAAGACATCCGATATGGCCTGCATATACAGGATATTTTGAATTTCCTACCAAATGTGATGTACAGTGTAAAATAGCAGAAGCGTTATCTGTACATGTATTAGTCCACATATTATTTGCATGATAATCATCACAAGTTGATACTATCATAGCCTGATGATCAATTTTTTTCTTCGATGTAGTTTTGGCATATTTTGCCAAAATAGTTCCCTTTGTGTAATTCTCTGTCGTAAAATTAAATATGACAGAAGTATATGAAGTCCTTTTATTTGATTTCCAGTCATCCATTTCAATGCTTACATAAGGAGGTACTGTATCTTTTAATTTAACCATTCTTTGAGTTATTATATCATCCAATCTTTTTTTATCTATAGGGTATTCGATGATAGTTTTACTGTTGAAAATGGTGCTCTTTTTCAGCTCGTCTTTGAAATATTTTTCTATTCGACTGTTAGTCTTTCTTATAATATTTAATGCTTCTTTTCTATTATTCTTTGAACCAAAATCTGGTATAATTTCTTTGAAAATCTTCCTGATATTTTCATAATCCCAAATTGCCAATGGAATATCATATTCAGAAAATGCAACTACTAACCTTTCAAATATCGAAAACTCTTCAACATTCATTATTTTTTTCTTACTCATTAGGCTGACTATATCTGAATTTGATTTAAATCTACTTCTATCTCTCTTAATAGGTGAACTTTCCTTATTAAGAAAATCATTCAAATTTTCTGACCCAAAAGCGATTGGGTGTTCACTTTTTATATGATTTTGGCAACGTTCAGAACCTCTTTTTCTTAAGTCAAATTGATCTTTAACTTCAAGTAGGTGGTTACAAATCTCTTTGTCTTGACAAACCTCACAATATCGTTTTAAAACATCATCAACCAAATTTGCGTACGACAGTGTAAATCTATTTGCAGTATTTTTGGCGGGCTGAATCATTCTAAATTGTTCAGGATCTACCTCCGAATTATATTTAACTGAAAATTTTGATTTAACTGAATTTTGTGTTTTCCTTTTATCAATGTTGTTTATCTTGTTTGAATTATCAATGTTGTTTATTTTCTTTAAATTATTAATGTTGTTTATTTTCTTTGAATTATCAATATGGATATTATAAATGTTAGTCTGTCCATTTGTCTTCTGCCTTTTACTTATTTGTTCGATAATGTCATTGATTTCCTTGTTATTGATGATTTGATCACTAATCACTTCTTTTATTTCCTAGTCAATTTCTGCATATTCAATATTGCTGTCAGTGTTCATCTTTGAAGATCGTTGTTTATATCTCTGAAACCTAACCAATGCTATTAAATTTGGTTTTGATTTATGATATACCAATTTAATCTATTTGATGCAATAAAAAATTTATCTGAAATAACTATTATCACGTGATAATTTATTTTTATAATTTGTTTTAGTCCTCTGTTTTCTTGTTAAAAACATTATATAGCAGTAATAATATATATAATTACCAAACATAAACATATTATCTGATTGGGATAATAATTTACCATTTCGCAATGGGGATAACAATCTCAGATTAATATTTTATAAAATTTAAATCTTTATACTTGTATCAATTCAAACCTGACAAATTTATTAGATTTGTGGGTCATATAGCTAGCTACCCCTCGATCTTATAGATGGAGTATTCAGCAACTGGGTTAAATAAAGAAACCATCCTGTTTCTGGTAAACTAAGTGCAACATGTATAAATACCTACATATATATATATATATTGTGTCACATACCTATCGCAAGATGTTTTACATAAGAACGCCAGGTTACGCAAATGTTGTTTATATAGGGTTGAATGTTGTAAAATTAGGGTTTGGACTTCGAGCAGGGCACTTAACTTTGCGGGCAATATTTTCGATTTCTTGCCCATCCATGCCTGAACTCAAGTATGTCCTAGTTGATATTATTTGTGTGCTAAATTTCCAACATTAAACACAATGCATGGGCACATGGTATTGATTTATTATTATTTTTCATGTTCACACAATTACATAGAAAAATATCTAACTCATTCTCTTAACAGAGTGTTCTCTCTATCAAAATTGTAACAAAATAATATTTTTTGTTTTATTTTTCTTTTTTTGGTGTCTTCTACCACTGTTTTCGTAGGTTTTAATACTTAATTGTTGTTTTTCTGAGCAATGGTTAGCGATATTTCCTACAAATTTTTATATTACATTATCGTATTATTATTTTTTTAAATATTTCGCTCATTTCTTTTCGAAGTTTTCGATGTTTTCGATGTTTTCGATGTTTTCGATATAGAAATTTTTCATTAATTTTTTGATGTTATTGAGTTAGATCTGGAGAAGGAGGTGATGTCATTAAAAAATGCCAGATATTAATTTTAGAATACTGAAATAAAATCATAAATAAACCAAAGGTGTTTTCATGAATATATATATTTATAAGTTTTAAAAAATACTTCTATTCAATAAATTGTTTTCGACTTTTTTTGCTTTATTTCACTTCATTCAATGTAACACTATTGCCAAATCAAATATATCGTTATCAACAATCGATGAGCAATGATACCCTCCCAAAATTATTATAGAATTTTTTCAAGCAGAAAATATTTTAAAAGTTATACTTATATTTTGTGTGTGATTATTACAATATTAATTACTTTGCATATATCTCATAGTTATGGTTATATTGAAAACCCGTATTATTTTTATCCAGAAACCATCGAGATTAATAAAAACTATAATAATATAAATGGCATTAAAGAAAGATTAAAATCAATTAATTTAAATGATCTATTTAATGAAAAAAATTCAACAGATCCTGTTTCTCCATTGGATCTAATACCTATTTATGATAAAAAATATAATGAAGATTATTATTCTAAGGGTGCGATTGAAAAAATTTTATTGAATTTTAAAAGTGAAACACATTTAAAATATACTGAATTAGATTTAAATACAAAATGTCTTCTATATTTTAGAAATTTATATTCAATTAATGAAAATTGGTCAAATGATTGGACTGACTCATATCTTAATATCAATGATATAACCAAAAAAACTATAAAAGATTTGAAAAAAAAATATGGTGATAAATATGGTGATACTGAAGTTATAAAAGAACATTTAAGAAAAAATGATATGGCTTTGATTTTTGAAAGAATAAGAATCTATAATAAATGTTTTATTGAACCTGAAACACCAATGAATATTCAAGATATTTTTAATAATGAAATTGAAACACATCAATATTTAACTCCATCAAAAAAACATTTTTCCAAAATAGAAGATATTAATAAATTAGTAGAAGAGGATCCTTATTATACTTTCTTAAAATACGATCAATTCGATTTCGAACATAGAATGTTCCCACTAGTTAAAAAATTTAATTTAACAACTTTTAAAGATATTTTACCAAAAATTACTAATGGTAAAGAAAAAAATTCTTACTTAGAACAAGGTTTATTACCAACTTTTGGTAAAATTTCAAATAAACTTTCAAAATATTCTTCTTATAATTATGATACAAAATTATCATTTTGGAAAAATTGGAATTTAATGAGTAAAATGGTTGCTAAAAAGGGTATTGTGGTTTCATTTAGTAATAAACAAGCTGATACTTTTATTAAATTATTAGTGACTTTAAGATATCAAAAAAATAAACTACCAATTCAAATCATTTGTAAGGATGGTGAAATTAGTGATGAAATTAAGCATGTCATTCATGAAGTCGCTACGAATAGTTTAATTAATATTCCAGTGTTTGATCCAAAGTCAGGGGAATTTAAGAAATTATCTAATCCTGAGCCACAACAAGTTTGGTTTTTAGAAGTGTCAAACTTAATCAATGATAAATATAAGAAGGATTTTGTAGGATTTAAATGTAAATGGCTTGCCACTGTCTTTAATTTATTTGAAGAATATATTTTCTTAGATACTGATGCTATTCCATATACTAATTTAGAAGAATATTTCGAAAGACAAGAATATAAAGAGTCTGGTACTTTATTCTTTAAAGATAGAATATTAAAAGATAAAACTGGTGATAAATGTAATGCCATTTTTAAAACTTTCCCTCCAAAAACTATCGAATCTTTAAATTTTGATATATTGCCAGTAATTGATGATGCTTATGTCAAAGAAGAATGTTACAATAAATTGACAACAGAAGAAAAGAGTTATAAAAGATACTTTTATGAAAATAAAATGCATCAAATGGAATCAGGTTTACTGGTTCTAAATAAATCTAAGCACATTATGTCAATTATTTCTTCATCTATTCTTCATATCAGTAATAAACTCGGTAAATGTAGTTATGGTGATAAAGAATTTTTCTGGTTAGGATTTTTAATTACTGGTACACCATACAGATTCCACAAAACAAATGCCGGTGCAATGGGTACACTTTTAACAGAAAAAGATACAAATGAACATCTTGAACAAAGAATTTGTTCCGTACAAATATCACATTTTGATAATGATAAAACATTATTATGGATTAATGGTGGTGCTTATAATTGTAAATTTGACACTGAAGCTAAGAAAGATTGGGAAAATGAAAAATTTAGTTATTTAAAAAAAGGTTTTGAAAAATATGAAGATTTCGAAGAATTTTATAGTAGAAGCCCAATAAGTTCAGAATATGGTATTATAACAGGAGATACAATCAACACCTGGAATAAATTGGGTGAGCACTGTAAAGGATACAGTCACTGTGCTATATATGAATCAAAACTTACACCATTCACTTTTGATGAAAGAGAAGTACATGGTCAAGTATTCAAATTAGGTGATAAGCAATCTGAGAAAATTAATCTAATTAACCATATATGGACAAAATTTAACTATAATGAAGCTGTTAAACAATTTAGTTAGATGATACATACATACATATATATATATAAATCATATTTTACATAGATATAAATAATTATGTAAATACCAAAATGTATAAAATTAAAGCCGTTTTTTTTCAGTGTTTAATATTTGTATTAAAGATTTGGTTGTTTTAATCTTTTTTCAAACTCATTGAAAAAAAACTTTCTTAAAGCTGATGGATAAAAATTTTTGGTAACGAAATTTAAAAATCTTTTAAGTTACATTAATCAATATAATATATATAAACCTCAGTTATAACTAATTTAAAAATATTGTATATATCGAGATACTATAGTATCGTTAATATCAAACATTCAATTGCAATTTAAATTGAAAAGTGAAAGTGATGGATGGTAATAAATTAGATAATTTATTAACGTGGGCAAAAGAAAATGGTGCTATTATCGATGAACGTTTAGATTTCAAAGAAACTAAAGATTTTGGGTTTTCTTGTTTCACAAAAACTGAATTAAATTCAGTAACTCAACCACTAATTGAAGTTCCAAAACATTTATTAATTACATATAATTTAGCAGAATTTCATTTTGATGTTAAAATTACAGAATTAGAATTGGAAACTAAAAATCCAAATGCATTAACACAATTATATTTATCAAAATTAAAATTTTCACAATTATTAGATAATAATTTTACTTTCTTTAAACCTTACTTAGATATATTACCTCTTAGATTAAACATCCCATATTTCTGGAGCGATGAATTAAGCCCTCTATATGAAGGAACTGATTTATATTTAATTTTAAAAGAAAATGTTAAGAATATATTTTCTGAATGGTTAGAATTAATTAATATTTTAAATATCGAGGAATCAATTAAAGAATCAAAAGATTTGTGTACAAAATCTACTGACGAGTTACTTGAATATTTAAGAAATTATAACAGAAGCTCAATACAATGGGAAAGTTTCTATGCATACATGTGGGCTACTTGTATTTTTACATCTAGAGCATTCCCAAACTTAATTTTAGATGATGTTGAATCATTCGACAAAAATTTAGCATTTTTATATCCAATTGTTGACCTATTGAATCATAAGAATAACCATAAAGTAAAATGGTCTTATACAGGTAGAAATGTTCAATTTATTTCAAACGAAAATCAAAAAGCAAATACAGAATTATATAATAATTATGGTGACAAATCAAATGAGGACCTTCTATTATGTTATGGTTTTATCGAAGAAAAAAATGTTTATGACAGCTCAAGGATTACTTTAAGATTAGATACTGCTTCATTAATAAGTGCACAATCTTCTGGTGTTAAATTTACAAAAGAAGAACTGGTAAAATCAGACTGTGTCCAATTTGTCATTAGTAGTAATGGCGATATTCCAGTTTCTTTACTAAATTTATTTGGATTTTTATGTAAATTAAGATCAGAAAAATCTAGCACAATCAGAAGTATGTTAGAAGGTGTAGATCAATTGAAAGGTATTTTATCCCAAAAGATTGAAACATTTAAAAATTTATCAACAATCAAGGTCAAAACTTCCAATAATATCAACGTTAAGACTGCTGAGTTAATTAAAAAGTTTATTGTTTCTCAAAAAAAGATATTTAATGAAGCCTTTGATAAATTCCCTAAATTACAAAAAGCTATTTTAAAAGCATCTAAAGAAGCAGTTTCTTTCAAGTCTATTTACAAAAGCGATCAGTTATTTTCTAATAGTTTGTTGTTAACTTGGGGTATTTCAAATTTTGAAGAGTTAGGTAATAAAGGTTATTTGAAAGAAGCTTTATTATTATGGATTGTTAGAATATCTAACCAAAATAGTTACAAGAAGAAATTCGATTTTAATTATCCCAAATTTGGTAAAGAATGTTTTGAAGAAGTCTCTAAAACTATTGTAATTGAAAAAGAAGATGTATTAGAATATATGGATTTCTATAAAAAACTATTCCCTGCTCTTTCACAAAAGATTCCAGAAGTATTTGGTCAAGGTGATTGGGGTATTAAACAATTTATAATAGCTGATAATGTGTTTGACAAATTAATTTGGGTAAAAACAGTAACCAATGAACCCTACTTTATCAAAAATGAAGAATTTACCTTAAAATAAAAACAATTTAATGAAATATTTTAATATTTAAAAGCATTCAATAACATAAATAATTTTTTAATTTATATAACATTTAAAATGGTTATTTTTAAAAAGCATTCACAAATAAAAATTTTTTATAATCAAGAGAGCATTCAAATAGAATCTCATAATATTATTAAAACATTTATTCATTTTATTGTAATATTGCATTCATATACAATATGTTTTTTTTGGTATTAGTTCATTAAAAATCTGAACTTACCATAATTCGTAAATATATTATACATAATATTAAAATATACTATATTTATTATTATTGTTATTTTTTTTTAATTATGGGAGAAAAAATCTAAATCATAAGAATTTATAATGAAATAAATTTAATCATGTTTAATGAGAACCAGACTTAACTCTATCTAAGACAGTTTCGTAAGCAACTTCAGAGAAGTCAGTACCTTGAACATCGGCGGCAATACCATTTAAAGATCTTCTTAAAGCATCCTTGGAAGAAGCGTAAACCATCTTGGATCTAACTGGAGCAGTGTCTGGAGACCATGTGAAGAAGATAATTTTGGATCTCTTACCTTCGTTACCACCAATTTCATATTCGAAATCGTAAACAGCGTATAAACAGTCGTTTTCTGGTAATTTTTCTAAGAAAGTATCGTAAGAATCATCGTTAGAGGTTTCCTTGACGACAATTTCAGTTTTGTTGTCATTTAAACCAAATAAGATAAACTTATGCTTCTTACCTAATTTTAAGTCGTTAAAAGCAGCTAATGATTCGTCAGCAACGGCAACACTAATTTAAAAAGTCATGTACAGTTTCTTTTTTTATTTTTAATAAAACATCGAAATTTTATTAATAATCAATAAAGGCAAAACAAAAAAAAAAAACAGATATAAAACAGATTTGTTAGTACAATATATTCCATAAAAAATTATTTCAAAAACATTACAAGTCATTGATATTAAAATTTCAGTTCATTAACATACCCAGATCTTGACATTTTTTCAGTATTTAATTATTATATGTAGTTTAGTTTGTTCGCAACAGAAAATATAACTTTTAACCAGAGTCAAAGGCTAAACCTAATAACAAATTTACTAATTAAGATAGTTTTAAATATGAATCAACTTTATGACAACCATTAAAACAATTAATTGTTCCATTATTAAACAATAAATTATTGAAACTTTCTAGTTGTTAACAAATTCTAATTTCTATTCCCAATTTTAGAACCTTCAAAGGGCGTTGTTATTTTTTTGGAAATACCGTTTCGTGAAAAGGGATAATATCACACAAGACGAAAATTACCCGGTCAATATCTTCTTACAATAAAAAAAAAAAGAAGCAAACAAGAGATATTTAGCCGCCGATATAAATTTATTGTATTTTATTTAAAGTTATAATCCACTTTCCATTATTTAAAAGGATTGTAGGTCTTGAAGAAAACTGTGATTGTTGGGTAGATTCAGAAGGTCAAATAAGGACCACCGACATCGATCACTGACATTGATTGTTGAGTTGATTTTATGGTGATTACCTGAGTGACGTGAAAATGGTTTACTTTGCTAAAATGAATGTTGAGTTTCAGCGAACCTTGAGGTTTTTGTTGCAATTTCATAGTTTTACGTTTAATGTCGATACATATAAAGGGCATAATGCAACTAGGTATCGATGTTAACAAGGTTTTGCTTCAATCTAGGTTGTGATTGATGTGTACTGTTGATGAGGTACAAAGACAAAATAGAGTTAAATTTCTTTTCAATTAACATATAAAAAATGAGTAAATTTTAGTAAACTATGTAAATTGGAAAAAGTTAAATTGCAGACCCATCATACGTTTTCAAATAATGCCTATATCAAACAGATTGAAAAATTGCATTTGATTTTGAATCATTTTCAGATTTTCTCAATTATATATACCATGTCTTTGATTATTTTACATATATGAACTCACAATTCTACATCGTATCAATTATATGAATTGTTGTATTGATAGTTTATTATTTAAACTATCAATTGGTTCATATATATTAGTACTATCATTGCTCCTCAATATTAGTTTTATTTTAAATCACGTGCTCATAATATTTATGTATTTCTTTAAAATTTCACAAACTGTGGCTCCTTACGATTTATTCTCTAAAATTAGAATTTTAGGAAATTTAATTAATTATGTAACAATTAATACTTTATTATGGCACTAAAAATTGATTAGTAATAATTAGTTTGATGAAATGAGATGATATAAATAAAGAGGGAATTATTGATTGTTATAATTTTATTAAAATTGATTTCATCTTTGATTGTGAGATATGATTAATCTTGACAGATTAGCATATTAACAATAAATCATCAGTGGATTGAAATATAAATATAAGAAGATTCAACTTTAACTGATAAATTTTCAATAATTGTTTTAGGACTATTCAACTAGCCTATTATTTTTTTATAATAAATTGAATCTTAAATCCTAAAAATATCACATTAGGATATATTTCATTTTAAAATGTCTAACATGGAAAATATAGCATTATTATTTAGTGATCATCCTGATGAACTTTTAGAAAATTCTGGTTCAAATCTGATAAAATCTGATTTAAAATCAAAATATGGTTCATTTGGTTCCATGGAATCAGAATCATCAACTGATCTAGAAAACTTAGCTGAAACTAATATAAATGAAAATGCTAAAAATAAAGCTTGTAACAATTCAGCACATATACTTTCGACAGAAGTACCTCAAGGAAGGCACCTTGGCATATTTTCAACAATGGTATTATTTATTTGTAGAATGGTAGGATCAGGGATTTTTGCTACACCTTCAAGCATTTTAGTTAATTGTGGAGGCAATACATCATTGTTTTTATCAGTTTGGATTATTGCAGCCCTGGCGGCCTTATCTGGTCTTTATTTATTTCTAGAATTTGGTTCATGGCTACCCAGATCAGGGGGAAAGAAAAATTTTTTAGAACAAGCATATAAGAAACCAAGATTAATGATGAGTGTTTCATTTGGACTGTTTAGTGTGCTAACTGGTTTAGCCATGTCGAACTCTATAATTTTTGGAAAGTATGTTTCATCAATGTTAAACATCAAAGACCCCAATTATTCAAGATTTATCAGCATTTTTTTAATTGCAGTTGTTGTATTAATTCATGGATTATCGTTAAGAACCGGTGTTATGGTACAAAACTCTTTAGGAGGTTTGAAATTTATATTAATTTTTTTAATTTGCGCAACTGGTATATACACCATCTTTATTTACGAAAATCCAGGAAATAACAATGCAATTTTATGGGATGGATTTAGACCTGAATCCCAAATATCCATGTCATCACTAGCATCCGCATTTATTAACTCTTTTTTTTGTTTCTCTGGTTGGGATAGTGTTCATGCAGTATCATCAGAAATAAAAAATCCTACAAGAACATTAAAATTGGCAGGTCCAATGTCATTATTTATTTGCTTTGTTTGTTATTTAATGATGAACTTAGCTTATTTAAAAGTATTAACTTTTGAAGAAATCAAAGAGGCCGGCCCTCTTGTTGGTGCGGTATTATATTCAAAGTTATTTGGGGAGAATTTTGGTGCAAAAGTAATGTCTTTATCAATAATATTATCATCAATTTCTAATGTTTTTATCGTTCTTTATGGTATTTCAAGAATGAATCAAGAAATATTTAGAGAAGGTTATCTACCATTTAGCAAATACCTAGTCAGGAATTGGCCAACTGATGCTCCATTTCCTTCAATTTTAATTGCTGGTTTATTAAGCATCACATGGCTTGTTGTTTTACCTCCTGAAGGGGAATCATTTGACTATCTAGTTAACATGGAAGGTTATGGTAATCAATTTTTCTTATTATTGATCGCAATAGGCATTTTCACTTTTAGAAAAAAACAAAAAGATCTGAAACCAATAATACGTTGTCCAAATATATGTGTCCTAGTTGTAATTATAGTCTCAATATATCTTTTAATCGCACCTTTTATCGGTAACCAAAATTTGAATTCAGTTGGTAACCTCCCACCATATCAAGTTACTGCTTTAGGTCTGATGTATATTGGATTTTTGTATTGGTTTATTTCATTCTTATTAATTCCAAAAATTTTTGGTTATAAATTGATTAAAAAACCTATTATACAAGAAGATGGTTTGACTATTATTGAATGGATTAAAAATTAAAATAAAGAAGTTGATATTCTCCTTTTAATAAAAATAAATAAAATAGATGTTTTAGTGCATACTATATATTACATAGTGTTATATAATTTATCTATTACAAGTGCATAAATAATACTCATATATTTAAAAGAGAATATAATATTTAATAATGTCGTAACTACTTTTAAAGCTTGACAAAAACCATAATTTAACAATAAGTAAGTATGAACTTATTTAGAATTTAATTTTTTAACGAATGCTTCTTTGGATAATTCGACCAAAGTTTCTAACTCCCCACTTTGTTCACACATACTGTAAAAAATGCTGTTTTTATTTAGTAACAAAGAATATGGATGGTCGTATTCTTTAACTTCACCAGCATCCATGACCAAAATTTTATCATAATCAATAACAGATCTTAATCTATGAGCAATTGTTAAAATAGTACTGTCTTTAAATTCATTTCTTATAGTACCTTGGATTTTTGCATCGGATGCATAATCAATAGATGCAGTAGCTTCATCTAACAACATAATCTTTGGAGCACGTAACAGAGAACGGGCAAGACACATCAGTTGACGTTGACCTTGCGATAAATTCGAACCACCTTCAGCAATTTCACTTTGTAAATCTAAGAATTTATTTAAGTTTTCCGAAGAAACAGAATTAACATCAGAATTTGATTCAGATTCTCCTATTAAATTAACTCTTTTTAATGCTTTGACAATTTGTTCATCATTGTATTCATCATATGGGTCTAAATTTGACTTAATAGTACCAGTGAAAAGAGTAGGGTCTTGAGGAATGATGGTAATCGATTTACGAAGTTTAATTAAATCAACAGAAGTAATATCAACATTATCTATTTTGATATAACCTGTTTCTGGATCTAAAAATCTAAATAATGCTGTAATAATAGTAGATTTACCAGCACCAGTTCTACCAACTACACCGACCTTCATCTGTGGTTCAACTGTAAAGGATACATTTTTGATAACTTTAGGTAATGATGGAGCATATCTCAAGGATAAGTCATTGACTTCAATTTTACCTTCTTGAGGCCATGATTGAGGAACTTCAACAATACCGGAGTTATAAGGTTCTTGTGAAATATCCATGTATTCTTTAACTCTTTCTACCGAATTCATGTTAATTTCAACGTTAGAATAGGATCTAACCAACCACAATGCTGATTCAGTAAATGTAATAGCGTATGTCAAAGAAATACCTGCCAGACCTGAATCGATTTTGTCAACATTTAACAAAACCAAAACACCGGCACTAAAAATAACAATAGAACCTATTATATCGATTCTAAAACACAGCCATCTATTAGCAACCCATAAGTAAAAAAATGGCTTATTGTTTTCATCGATTTTAACTATATTTTCTTTTAAAAATCTAATTTCATCACCATAAGCACGAATAGTAGTAACACCGATTAAAGTTTCAGAGAAATGTTGATAAATAGGAGATTTAGTTGTAGATTCAAATCTCTTTAACTCACGGGAACCACTTAAATAATAAATACCAACAACATAGTATAATGATACAACTATCAAAGCAATAATTATAAACCCTTCTGTGATATAAGTAATTAAAATAACGTTTGCAATCAATTGGACAGAGTTATAAACAACACTTTCAACATAAGGTGTCAATTCTTGGTCAATTGCTTCAATATCTTTCGAAAATCTATTCATTATTCTACCAATTGGTGTACTATCAAAAAATCTTAATTTTGAGTGTAAAACTTTAGACAATAATAGTTTAAATATTTTTCTTGAGGCGTTAATACCAACTGTAAAACTAACAAATGTTTTAATCGAACCAAGTAAAGAATGTAATAAACCAATACCAAAATAAACTAATAAATAAAATTTAGTTGAATGGCTTACACTATTTCCAGATGTATTTGAATTTGAATCATTTGCGTTAAATCCAAATAAAACATTGAATGAGAGAGTTTCTTTAATATTTGAGAAAGGTAATGAAAATACATTAGATGAAATCTTGGAGATTATAACTGAATTTTTTAATGTGATCCAGTAACGAACCCACCAAGACTGTGATACATAGACTGCTTGGGCTAGTAAAAAGATTGACAACAACAATATTAACATAGAAGGACCACCAAAAATATCTAAGAACCACTTGTAAACAGCAAAATCAACATTACCTTCAGCTTTTGCTTCTTCTTCAACCAATTTACCAATATTTTCTCTTTCAGTTTGTGATAACTGTTTATCATTTGCCTTTTTAGAAGATCTTGAAATGGCTGCTAATTCGCTAATACTAGTTGTACTTTTATTAGCAATATTAGTGGATGAATTATGTCTGGAAAGAATACTAGATTTAATCATTTCATCTTCACCAAGAACACCATTATTCAACAAAGTTAATGGGTCACCAATATGTGTAACTTTACCATTATCAATCATAATAACTTGTTCAGCATTTTTCAAGGTTAAAGCCACATTATGTGAAACTAAAATACAAGTTCTACTAACCATCAAAGGACCAGTAATACAGTTATCATATATCCATGCGGCGGTATGTGAATCAACAGCACTTAAACAATCATCAAGTAATAAATGTTTAGAACGAGAGTATAATGCTCTTGCCAAAGAGACTCTTTGTTTTTGACCACCTGATAAGGTAATACCTCTTTCACCAATCTCTGTTAAATCACCAGCTGCTAAAATTTCAAAATCACGTTTTAAGCCACATGCAGCAATTACTGCATGATATCTTTCTTCGACATAAGGAGAGTTAAATAAAATATTATTCTTGACAGTATCGTTCAATAACCAAGCAGCTTGAGAACAATAAGCCATGGTATTAGATAAGCCATCTGAATCATATGAAACATCATCCCTTGGATCTAAAGAAGGAACAGTAATTTTACCTTCTAATAAATGCATTTCACCTAATAAAGCCATCAATAAAGATGTTTTACCTGAGCCAGTAGGTCCAATAACAACGTTTAATTTTCCAATTTTAAAATCTATGTTCAAATTTCTCAATTTAAAATCTTGTTTTTGTTTATTCCAAGTTACAGTAACATTTTGTAATGAAATAGAATTACCAACAGATAACTGTTCATATTTCTTTGTATCTTCTTCATCTAAGAATTCTTGAATTCTATCTAACGAAACCTTTGATTGTATCACAAAACTTAACATATCTGAGATTTGGTCAAGGGGACCTCTTAATAATGAAAATAATGAAAGTGCAGTAAAAGCTACTGGTGTTGTCAATTCTTCACCTTGAACATAAATATAATAAGCAAAAGAACCCATTGTTACTATGGTCGGAGTCAAATACCAAACAAACCCACCGGCAGCCCAGATCAAAGCTCTCAAAACTAAAATTCTTAGTTCCTTTTCTCTGATATCTATAATTTCTTTTTCGAAATTACTTTCCCATGAGAAAAACTTAATAATACGAATAGCTTGTAATACTTCGTTTAATTTTTGAATACGCTGATCTGTAACTTTTAATGTCATTTTTTGGTAGTCACCCAATAGTGTTGCTAATTTAAAACTAATAGGAATCATACAACATAGTAAAATAGTACCAATTATAGCAGCAAAACCTAATAATTTATATAATAAAACTAATGCAATGACAGTCATAATTGCAGAACCAGCAAAAAAATGTAAATAAGCACCAATATCTGCAATTTTAAAAGTATCAACAGCCATTAAATTAATGATAGCACCAATATTAGCAGTTTTAGATTCTTCATCACCATCAATATTTTCAGCATCATTTTCTTGTTGTGGGTCTACTGATTCATTATCATCAGATTCCTTTTCTTTCTCGTTTGGTGAGTTTGAAACTTGTCTTCTTAATGCCTTAGCATAAATTTCCGAAATGATAATACTTCTTAATCTAATACAAATTCTTCTACCAATAAATAAAGCTAAACCATCACTAACGGCAACTGTTGCTCTTGCTAAAAACATACAGAAAACATAAAACCAAGCTAAATTAGATGGTGCTGTTGTGGTATCTTCAACATATAATAAAATTCTTTGTAATAGAATTGTTGGAACAAAACTTACAAAAGCACTAATAACAGCAAAAAAAGTTTGGAATAAAACATATTTGGTAAAAAAAGTTAATAGAATATATGAGAATTTATAACCTTTTGATTCTAATTTTTTTGAAAACAGTTTAAATTTTTTAATGACAATAATAGAATAATCTTCAAATAATAAACCCATAATATCTTTACTGTCAATGGATTTGTGATATGCTTTGAATTGGAACTTATCTAACCAACTCCAAGTTACGAATGATGCCAATGAACTTGTGGATTCTGGTGAAGGTGTGATCCAAGAATTAGTTGTATATTCAACAGGTAAAGTATTTCTAATTGGAGCAAATAAAAGTATTGTAGTCAATAAAGCATCAATATAAAAAGTTGATTTGTAAAAATGTTCTAATAGAGTGTTTTCGACATGACCTAATAAAACAGAACGGAAAACCAATGAATAAAATAATGTCATTATGAAGTAAGATGTGAATGATAGGTACCAAAGGTTACCAAAATATTGGTTAATGATATAATTTTTTTGATTTAAATTATATAGACGTAATGATACATTTATCAATAAACAAGTCCATAATAATGACATAATAACAGAAGATGTAAATGATATTTCTGTATTAACTTCATTATGATAACATTTCATTAAAATTGTGTAATTTATAAGAGTTTCAGATAGAACTAAGATAAATTCCAACATTACTCTAACTTTCTCAGTATAATTACGATTTACTAACACTAATTTTGAACCAGGATCTGAATTCAAATCTAAGATATCAATATTTTGGATTGTGAAATGTCTCTCTACAATATCATCATCCGATTGATCTTGAATTGAACCATGGGTATTAGAATTATTAATTGAACGATTTAATAATTGTTCATTTTCAGTTGATGAAGCACCATAAATTAATTTACTAAATACATCATCTTTTTTCACTGCTAGAATGTTATATTTATAATATGTTTTTGAAATACGAATAGTTAAATAACCAACTATTAAAATTAATAACGTAGTGGGTAGTGTAATATTAATATATTTTAATCTCCCACAAGGAGTTAAATCGTCGTAATCCCAAAAGGCACAACTTTGAGTGTTATTTAATAACATATTCTCCAACATTATCACAATGAAATTGAGTCAATTGAATTTAATTATAAAATTCTAAACTTATAAAAATTTCAAAAGGAAATAATCAATTACAAAAATGGAGAATGGCTCACTTAAATAACAATTGTTATTTTATATTTATATATTTAATAAATATGAAATTGTAATTGGAATGTGAAATTTTAATTCTAATCAAGATAAATAAATAAATAATTAATGAAAATGAGTAAAAAATTTTAATAGATGAGTCTTAGAATATGAAATAAAACTCAATAGCTAATAGTCAATAACTTTTATTATCAAATTTATCTTACAGAGAAGCTGGTGTTACATATTAAATTGCTTTAAATATTTTTTTTCGCACATTCTGATTAAAAAAGTTTCAGTTAAGGTAGCGCCGTATTAATGGGCAGGGTAGCTTTTACAATTGACTGATGAATACATATTTTATATGACAACTGACTATAAACGTATTGATACATACAAATATATATATATATATATTGAGGGAGTGGTGATATTATCTTTTGCCTTCTGAGATATTAACAATGCAATAAGAAATAGTGGAATGATTTTTAATTAATTCTGAAATTTAAAATACCAACAGTCGCTAGGAGATATTGCATGATAACACATAGAAATCTAATATATACATGTCATGACATTGCATACATCAATTATAATGTTTTTGTATCGAAATTAAGATTAGTGGTTTAATGATCGAATTAGGAATGAATTGGTATTGCCTAGCACCCACAAGCATTCAATCAGACCGAGATAGTGAAATCCATGCACCCCCCACGAGACAAAAATAATAAAGTGGTACTCATTACAGACCCAACCCTTGTATGACCCAATTGGTTCACTCGTCAACTGACAAGTATAAACCAATGGATATTGAAATAATCAACTAATGAATAGTTTAGTTGACCAAGAAGTAAGAAATTTAAAGTAAAAAGGATTGAAGCAGTTTTACATAGAAAAGAATCAAATGGAATCAGCAATGTTACACCAAAAATTAGGATGGTAGAAGGAATAAACACCGAATTCTAAATTAGCTTGGTCGAAGACCAAGCTAATTTAGCCAAGTTTAAACAATCTTGAATAAACTAAAATAAACTAAATGTTTATTGCCGATAGCTCAGCAGAATATTATAATACCATAGACCATTACAAGGACAATTTGTTCTTGTAATGGACATCATGAAGTTAAGTAAGTTTAACCATACTCTTAGGTCATTGCCCAATCAGTTTCAGACCCATGGCCTGGTGTTCGTGTGGGTGAAACAGCAGTAGAAGCTCCACAAAGTCTAATAGCAAGAGTTGTCGTTGTTGGTTTGTGCGGGCGTGTCTGATAGCGCATTTCTTATTCCGGGCCAAGGGTCGCTCGTCTACGGACGTTTCTTACACACGGCAACCCGCCATATTTCCCAAATAGGAAAGTATTAATTTTTTTGCCAAAAAAAAAACAATTTCGAAAACATAGCCAACATTTCTTTTCTTTTTACGTGTGAGAGAGTGCGATGAGATGAGATGAGATAAGTGAAAAATTATGAAGTTTACGAAATTTCATTATGATTACAATACTGAAAATGGTTAAATTCAATTATAAAATTAATAGTTGTTTAGATTAGAATATTAATTTCATTTGTCATTAACTAGACAGCGTTTCTATTTTCTTTATTTGAATTAGACAACGTCTCGTACCGGTGATTGCAATCACTCAATAAATTTTTTTTTTGTTTTCATTAATGTTATTGTTTTGAAAAGTTCAGAAATATAAAGTTCAAGGGTATGAAATTTTCAAAACAATAACAATAACAATAATTATTTTTGTTTTGTTTTGTGTTTTTTTGTGTTTTTTTTATGTTGTATTTGGAAAAAAAAAAAAATAATGAAAAAGTTTCGATACTTCTACGCTGTTTTTCTTACTTTCTTGACGTTGTAACAACTAATTAGATTAATTTTATTACAATATTGTTTTTCTTTTGTTAATTCGATATCATTAAATAATAACATACTCAAAGTTAATTTCAGCATTCCATCAAATTCTTGAAATTAAAGTCAATCTAAATAAATCTAATTTTAATTTTATTTTTTAATTTCAAATATTGTTATATAAATACATCGAATTAATTTCATTCTTTGGGAAAATTTTAATTCCGTTATCTACTATTTAATTATCTACTTCTTTAAAAAAAAGTTCTTTTAAAACTCGTTTGTTTTTCATTATAATTCACAATAACAAATAAATCATATACTTTTCAAAATTAATTACTGAAACACAATGTCAGAAAGTAAACAGTCTGTCAATAATTTCTTGACAGGTGATCAAAATCGTGATGTTGAAGAATTCGATTACGAAAAACAAGAATTCCCATCAGATGCTAACACTAACTCCCCATCTCAACAATATATCCCACAATATTCAATGAATAATGCTTTCACTATGCACGAAGTTGTGCCAAATACAATGCATCACATTAAGAAAAATTGTGAAAAAAAAACAGATGGCAACAAGAACAAAGCTAATCAATCAGAAACTTTCAACCCTCAACCAGAAATATGTGCAGTTAATGCTAACGTCTTAAATGTTAACAATTTATGCAACAAAGAAAATACTGCCACTAAGATGTGTCAAAAGGAAATGCAAGAAGCTATGGAAGCCATGGGTGATTCTGCTCCAGTCAATGTCCCAATGATGGTTAAGCCAAAGGCTATGTGCCAAAACCCACAAACCCCAACAGTTTTACCTTCTACTTACCATCCAATTAATAAATGGTCTGAATTAAAACATAAATATTTAAGAGAATTCTTAGCTGAATTCATCGGTACAATGGTCTTGATTGTTTATGGTGATGCCGTCGACATTCAAGTCGGTTTAGGTGGTGTTCAACAACAAATAGCTTTCGACAACACTATTCAAGGCTTAGTCGCTGATGGTTCCATGACCGAAAATGAAGCTAAACAATTCGGTGCTTTAAAGACTTTAGTTACTTCTGTTCCATCTGGTACTTTCGATGATGTTGCTTTAGGTTGGGCTGCTGCAGTTACCTTAGGTTATTTCGCTGCTGGTGGTAGTGCTATTTCTGGTGCCCATTTGAATCCTTCTGTTACTGTTGCCAATTGGTTATTTAGAGGTTTCCCAACCGAAAAAGTTATTGTATACATCGTTGCTCAAATGTTAGGTGGTTTCGTTGGTGCTTTAATTTGTTTTGCTTACTACAAGAAGTCTTTACAAGAAAATTTCCCAGATTACTGGTACAATCAAACTGTTGCTAACTACTTCTGTACATTTCCAAAGAGTTATTTATCCACATCAAGACAATTCGTATCAGAATTCATTAACACAGCTATGTTCATCATTGGTATTTTCTCCATCTCAGATCCATATACTTGTTTATCCACAGATTTATTCCCTCTAATGTTATTCTTAATCATTTTCATCTTAAATGCTGCCATGGGTTATCAAACTGGTGCTGCTTTGAATATGGCAAGAGATTTAGGTCCAAGATTAGCTTTATATGCCGTTGGTTTCTCAAGAGAATTATTATGGATGGATCATCACAAATATTTCTGGGTTCCAATGATTTCTCCTTTAATTGGTGCTATGATGGGTGGTTTAATTTACGATGTTTGTATTTACCAAGGTCATGAATCTCCAGTCAACTGGCCATTCAGTGTTTACAGAGAATTAATATCTAGAACATGGCACAGAAGACCAGGCTGGAAGAGCAGAAACAGAGGTAGAGCCACTTCTGATTTAAGTGATTTCTCTTACAAGAATGATGATGATCTAGCTTCTGATGATGAAAAGGCTGCTATCAAGAATGAAAAATCAGGTAGAACTAGAGCTGCTTCTAATAGCTCAAGCAAAAAGGGTGATTCAAACAAAAAATCAGTTGAATTTAAATCTGTTCAAAGAGGTAAAGGTAATACCAATGGTGTTCCAACTATCCTAGAAGAAGAAGATTCAATTGAAACTGCATCATTAGGCGATTCTCATTCTTCTATGAAGATATCAGAAACCAAATCTTTAAATACTGTTGAAGAAAATTCTCACAAATGAGAAAAGAACATAAAGGTATAGACAGGACTTCTATATTTCAGGTAAATAATGAATAATTCACCAATTCTTATTTAATTTATTTAACTTTTAAGCACATTTCATTAATATAATATTTAATAATCTTTATTTTTTACGATTTATATATTTATGAGAAAATAATCATGTATATTTCAAAATGGAAATTGAAATTACTAATTGTTAATTAACATTAAATTATATTGTAATATATTATATACATAGTTGTTAGATATCATTTACCCAAATACCTGATTATTATTTCACTACCAAGTGAAGAATAATAATAAGAAACAAATTGTAATTACTGAAGCTAAGATAACAGCATTTTTTCTTCTTCTAGTACTAATTTTACCAATCAATACATTTAGACCTGGTATTCTTTGTAAAGTTTGTAAAATTCTATTATTAGCACTACTTAATAATCGACTTTGAGAAGCGAATTGATCTCTAGTTTCCCAAGCTTGTGATATTAAATCATCCACTACGTTATGTGATTGATCAATTCTTGCAGCTTCATTTTGAATATACTCATCTTCATTAGTATCAAAATTTTTTTGTTGCTCTATATCATTTTTAACGCTAAATAATAAGTTCAATCTATTACGTTCTTGTTGAATTGATGATCTAATATTTCTGAAATTTTTTTGATGTTCTTGGTAAACCTCTTTATGACGTTGTAATTGAGTAATCTTTGAAGTTGAAATATTTTTATTTTCTTCTACAATATTATTTAAAGTTGTTATGATATCATGAGTTTTATTTAATAAATCTTCAATTTGAGTATCCAATTTTCTCTCTTGGGTTGATTGTTCTGCACTTGAAGTTTGAGCAAAAGTAGAATATTTCGAAAGCAGAGAATCTGTCTTGGATTCTAAAGATATGATTTCACTTCTTACAGTGACAAAAGATGAAGCATTAGCAGACATTGCTGTTCTCTATTTTTTGCTTTTTTATCAAAGAATGAAATAAAGTTCTAACAAAAACCACAAATTAATTAATTAATTATTTTATTCCTCTAGAATATTTTCAATATTTGTTATGGCATCCAAATCCAATCATAAAACTTAATTGTAATTCACGAAACGGAATCACATCCTCTTATATCAACATTTGTGAATTTTGACCAACTGTTAATTCAGGACCGTTTTCCCAAATTTTATCAATAAATAGATGCGACGTGGTAGCGACATCTATATTTTTCATTTGGAAAAAAGGAAACCTCATCCATTTAATGGAAAGTGAAAGCACTATTAGATGAAGTTAATTTAAATGATTCATTTGTTGTTTGAATTATATTATTAAATTGAATAGAGGTAAATAAATAATGTAAATAAATAAAGTTTTGAATAAATAAACAAGTTTAATAAATATTGAGAGTTCAGAATGAGAAAAGCACTGAATCATTCTTCGTAGTTTTTAAGGGAAGATTTTTTTTTATATGTTAAGAATAAATAATAATTTTTGGTTTTAAGATAAGTTAATCAAATAATGATCGAACCTAAATGTATCGCATAATTTAAATCATTTCAGTTTTGGTTTTCTGTGTTTTATTTCATTAATATAATTTTAAACATTTTCAATCAAATGCTAAAGATTTCTTAATTTCAGCAATTGCTCTACCTGGATTCAAACCCTTTGGACAGGTCTTTGTACAATTCATAATAGTGTGACATCTATAAAGAGACATTGAATTCTGTAACATTTCTTTTCTCTTTCCGGTAGCTTGGTCTCTTGAATCTATCATCCAACGATAAGCTTGCATCAATACAGCTGGGCCCAAATATTCTTCTTGGTTCCACCAATAGGATGGACACGAGGTTGAGCAACATGCACATAAAATACATTCGTATAGCCCATCTAATTTCTTACGATCTTCAATCGATTGTAAATTTTCTTTACCATCTGCAGGGAAAGATTTTCTTTGTAAAAAAGGTTGAATAGATTTATATTGTTTATAAAAATTTGTTAAATCCGGAACCAAATCTTTAATAACGTACATATGAGGCAGTGGGTAAACTTTCAATTCTTTTGAATTATCTTGGTCAATTTTACAGATACAAGCCAGGGTGTTTCTACCACCAATATTCATTGCACAAGAACCACAAATACCTTCTCTACAAGACCTTCTTAAAGTCAAAGTACTGTCTTGTTCATTTTTAATTTTCAAAAGTGCATCTAATACCATTGGACCACATTCTTCTAAATCGACTTTGTACGATTGCATACGAGGTTTTTCAGTTGGAGTATCTGGATTCCATCTATAAATTTTGAAAGTTTTATATCTTGGAGTGTGTTGTTGTGAAGCTACTTTAACAGTAGTTGATATTGATCTCTTTGACAAAGAGAATAAATTCTTATAAATATTTAAAGACATTGCAAATGTATAAACAAACACATGCAATTAATGCAAATAACTTTTTTTTTTTTAAAATGTAATGTTGGGAAAAAAATTATAAATAAGTTTCTATTTAGTGTTCACCAATAATGTCGTCTTACTGAAACATTAATATTTTAAATAAGTTATATATCTATGTTTTCATTTATATATAAAGGAAAATTATAGTAAATTATAGTAAATTATAGTAAATTATAGTAAATTAATAAAAATAGAATAATTTATTTTATTTATTTGAGTTAATGGCTACTCTGTGATTCAATTAATCCAATAAAATTTCAAAGTTTTGTATTAATTCCTTATAGTCACTACCAGTTGTCTCTTAATGACCACAAATTTCCGTGGATTTCCTTCTGAAATTTCATTCGTTAAAAAATTTCGGTTGGATAATTTTGGGTCACCAGACTTTTTTTTTCCCCGGAGGAGAAGTTAACCGATCACGTGTTCGTTTTTTTTTGTACTTTTGTTTTTGTGACTACGATCCACAAAAACTCACCCTCGAGTCCGATCATCGGATCGACACAAAAACAAACAAAATATCTAAATAATATGTAAATCGGATAAAAGGAAAGTCGAGGGGACATGTATAATGACAACAAAGGCAAGTTTCTGTCACTTCAAGTTCTTAACAAGAGCTAGACAACAGTGACACAATAATCTTCATCTCTGCATTCTTACTTATATTTAATTTAACTTAAAGTGTCTTATACTACATAAATTTATTCTCTTAAACGACCTAATTATTCTGTACAAATTACTATAATGTCGCTTCACAATATTTGTTATATTCAGTGACCGCAATAGCAATACTTCTATACACAGCTTTTCTCTCTAAACGATCACTGATAGGAATAAAATATTCAGCTTGTGATTTCAATTTGATCTCAATACCTCCTTTCTCAAGAACAATGCCTTGAATTGACTGATATGAAGTAGACCACATAATCTCTTCATCGGCAATCTTGATCTCAGCAATATGTTCCATAGAAACTACCACTGCAAGTTGTCTGCCAGGTAACACAACATGTGATAAATATTCATCATCCATATATAGACCACCATTGGAGGTCTTCAACCAATATTGACCTTGGGCTTCTCTTAAACTATAAGTCTTGATAATATTGTCATGTCCAATGTATCTAGTCATTCTGAAACGTCCAGGTCCAGTGGCAGCATTGTTAATTGCCGTAGTGCTTTTAACACCTTGACTTAAATTATTAGTCAAATCAAGTAAACCAATAGCAGTCTTGGTTGGTAATCCAATTAAACCTTTCCCGATACCCTTGAAAAACCCACTAGCACCTTCTTTTTGTCCACCTTTATATGGATCCAAGGCAATGCCTGATATACCACTACCAATAGTAGTAGCAAATGATTGTGCAGAGGTTGCAAGGACATTACGACTATTATTTGCAATACGATTTTGTAACCTTCTATTTTCTTGGAATTCTAAATCTTGAGTGACTGATAACCCTTTGGCCATCGAACCTGTAACTTTTGACATACTATCTGAAATACCAAAAACAGTTTTTTTAGCAAAACTTAAACCACCTTTAGCAATATTAATACCAATATCACCAGGTCTATCGTTCATAATATAACCTTTATAAGGCTCATAGAAAATATCCCATACACCGGAACTGATGGTATTAAATAAACCAACAGGGTTACCTAAAAAATCAGCAGAACCCAATATCTTATGAAATTGATATATAAATTGTTGTCCATAATGTGTTTGAATAGAATTGATTAAAGTTCCCACAGGAACACTCAAATTATCCATATATAAAGAATTCATCCTTATTGCAGCATCATTTACATTACCAATTGTCATAGTTAATATATTAACAAAGAAGGATAATGTTTTGGTATTGGTCTCTTGATCATCAAGTTTAGGAGCACTTTCATCTTCTTTAGTCATTTTATCAGATCTCACAAATGATAAATGCAGAATAGTAGGTTGTATGTGGAAAACTTCAAAATAGACATCATCTGAGAAATTGACTTCTTTAAATTCAGGTAAACGGATAACATCATCATAAGTAACCTCATCTGAATTTTTGTTCCAAGATGCACCAGGAATCTTAACAAAATCCATCAAAGCATATAGGAAATCTTCTTCTAATTGAATAGATAATTCTTGAAGAAGTATAGTTAAATGCTTAAAATAGATCACCCCATATTTATTGTCTTTTAGTCTTGAAATTGAACCTAACAAAACAGGTCTTTCACTTATATTATCTGAAAGACCTTCAATAAATGTAGGAAATATTACATTAGGATAGTTTGTATTAAATAGTTGATCATCTACTTGCAACCATTGAATTCTCCAATTAAATGTTTGGGATAAATTAGTTTCAATATATTTCAATTCAACATCGCTAATAGTTACGTAAAATAATTCCTTTAGTTCTCTGTTAATAAATGAAACACCTAAACCTTTAAAGTTAATTATTAATTTTCTAAAGACTGTTTCAAGAACACCTTTTCCTTCAAAAACTTCTTTTGAACTAGTTAATGATGTTGTAGAACTATTTCTCTTTGATGTTAATTTATATAAACTTGAACTTTGTGAAAAATTTGTAATGGCTAAAGCCTGTGTCGGGCCATCTGCTATTACATCCAGCTCAACCATATTTAAAGGTTCATCTGGTGTACTTGCAGGTAAGCGCATTGGAGTCAAATTACCAATTTCAGCTATATTAACCTCTCTCTTTTTTCCTTTACTAGTTAAAACCATTCTCTTTTGCCTTGCTGCAGGATAATCCCAAGCATATGGCATAATACTTTTTGGCGGAACCCTATAATATAATGGTTTGTACTCAACGTTAGTAATCTCTTCTAATTCTTCTGATTCATAATAATCATCAATGATTCTTGGATCACGTTGATAAAATATAAACTCTTGATCACTGAAATTTCTAATAGAATATGGCCACAAATTCTTACCATCAGCAATCCTAATCAAAAGAGTCGCTTTATCAAGAACTATTTCTATCTTTAATAGCATATGTGTTTTATCAGGTTTTAATACCTTTAGGTATGTTGAGCCAACATCTTTAATATAAAATGGGGATGACCAGTCTGTGTTTGAATTTAAGAACTTTATCTTTAATTGCTTGTTGACAATATTTCTCATACGGTACATTGGCATAGATGCCTTTGCTTCCAGCACCATGGCCATAGTAGAACCAGCTTCACATAATTCCAAGGAAAAATCCAAATCACTGTAAACCATATATCTTGGTGAAAATTCAATAATTTTGCTTAAAAAATATTTGCCTTCACCTTCATATACATTCATACCTAAGTTGGAATCTTGGTTCTTATTTGGGATATTCAATACAACATCATGTGATTGACCTATAGCATCAAACGATAATGGTATACTCCAATCCGAATCTTTAAATCTTATATTAGCTCTGTCATTTTGGTAAGTACCATCTAAAAATGAAAACATTTTTGGAGTTGTAAAATAATTATTATCAGAATCTAATACTAGACGTGATTGTGTAATGTTACCAGTACCATCTTGAATAAATAAGTCCTTGCCTGTAGAATTTCTTATGATATATGGTGAATATATTCTAATAATTTTTGCACGTGTTCCTTCAATGCTTTGATAAAATAGCTTTAATTTAATCATTTGCTCACCATCATCTAAAGTTAATGATAGATCAGTTTCTGCTCTCAAAGAACTTTTTGTTGGAGTATTTATGATTGCTGGCTTAGAAGGCATTGCGTTATCTATTAATGGTTGAACAGATAATAACAAAAATGTATCCAATGATACATCATGGATGAAAGTCTTACCATGCTTTTCTAAAAATTTATAGGTATTCATCTTATCACGTTTATCTATCAATGAGAAATTCAAGTCACAAGGTAGTAAATTTTCAATTACCAAAGGTGAAGAAACTATAATTTTCATTCTAGGAAATATCTTTGCTAGTGGTTCCTTGGTGTCATATTTCCCATTAACTTCAAAATAGTATTTTTGATCTTCTACATTCTCTGATCTACATTCCAAGGAAACTGGTTTTGTTAACAAGTCTTTCCAAATAATTTTTTGCTCAGACCACCTGTACTCATCACATACCGGTTTAACCAAAATTATACTAGAATACGCCATTTCTACAGGAATTGATTTAGTCTCAGATGGTGAAACATTATATATTACCTGTTTAGGGTTATTTTCATTAATTACCATAAATTGAATATTTATTTCAGTTGTATTCTCCAAAATTAACGATGATCTAAAAATAATTTTCTTTATATTATCATCAGTTGATTTTAAATCACATATTAGTCTATTATGGATATGGTCAATAGGTGGTTCCAATACAAATAGTTGTTCACCTTCATTAGTAGCATTTATTTTCATCGAAGTAGAATACTTAGACCCAGAAATAGCAAAACCAAGAGTATTTCTTTTATTGTCGATGTCTAGTTTTTCTCTTACAGTCCTCCAATCCTCAAATTCCCATGGTAACGAAGAACCAGGTAAAATAATTGCAATATTTTCTCTTTCTTCAGGATTCTCTGTAACCTTCCAAACATCAACTGAAAGTTCAGTATCATTATATAAAATATATGGCTTCTCCGAACCTCTTGGCTTTAATTTTAATTCTCCAGACAACGATGAAGGAATTTGAGATAACATAGATATAGATCTGGAGGATAACGTAATTTCTGCAATTTTTCTTGTAATAATTTCAAATATCATACTGGAGTCGTCATCAAGCCCATTAGATAAGTGAAAAGATATATGAACTGGCTCAATCAATGGTTCCCAACTTGATCTAGCATAGTTAAAAACATTAACATATGATTCAAATGTTGCCATAGCATCTAATTCTGTGGACCAGTCTTTGGCAAAGACTTCAAATGGATTTATATTCATATCTAAGATAGGCATTTCATGAATATCACCTATTAGTACTAATCTTAAACCACCAACTTCTATATGAAGATTTTCACCTAAAATAGAAGGTTCCATGTTATCTTCAACAGTAGATGTCTTCTTTACCAGAGCAGTAGAAGATGCTGGGGTATTAGATTCAATTTGAGTTTTATTGCCCTCATTTTGATTTATCTTATCTTGATTTTTGTTAACACTTCTTTTTGAAGCTTCATTCATTAAGTTAACTGTTTTGTTAAAAATTAGCATTGCTAATCTAATATCTCTAAGTGAAATACGCATTAATAGCGGCTCAATAGAAGCTGTAATTTCTGTTAACATGTTGTTCACAGTTGAGTTACGGTAGTCAATCAAAATAGAAGAGGAAAAGTCATCTAGCAGCCTTACTCTATAGTCGTTCTCCGAATTTAATTTTGATAAGAAAACACCAACATTGTTTATTAAAAGAGATTCAATATTTTGGCTAGAGTATTGTACTTCACCTACTTTGAACACAACAGCTTCAGATTGTAAATCGGATGCATCTGCTAACAGCATAACTTGTGGATTAATCATGGAAAGGGTATAATGCAATTTATTTTCATTTGGCCTTTCATCTGTAGTAGTAGTAGTAGTAGTTATAGTTGTTGTAGGTGTAGCTGTGGTTGAATCATTAATACTTGGTATATTTTCTATAGTATTTATAGCTGCTTTGTTAACTACTCCTAAAGAATTATCATAAAATGACTTCATTTCAAACAAATAATCCATAGCCAATATAACTATCGGACTATCAATAGTCACTGCAATAGTTGTTAGGATAGATCCATCAACAGGTTTTCTCGATAATTTAGAATAAAAAGCATTTTCAACACCAGTTACTTTTGGAATTAATTCTGTATGTTTATTGTCTTTGATATCTCTAATATCATCTATAGTAAATGCTCCAATATAAGAATTACCAGTGACAGTCCCATCATGATTAGAAATTAGTTTAATACCCAATTTTTCTAATTTAAAAGTAGTTAGGCCATATTTTTTTAAATTATCAGAATTAGCAGTATTATTAAAAATGGATACAGATATTTCTGGTATTTCAAAATCGAAGTCAATATAAACCCCTTCCTTTTCTTGTACTGAAGGAGGTAGAGGAGAAATACTATTTATTAAATCTGATGATGATAAGTTTTCATCACTTGCTGTATCTACTACATTGTTCACATATAGTAATTCATTGTCTAACTCATCTGATTCTACATTTTTAATACTAAACGCCTGTACTATTTTACCGGACAAACTGTATAAATAGTTAAGTTGTAACTCGGTTAAAGATGTTGGAGGTGTATTAAAAATACCTTTAATATGAAAAGTTGGTTCTTTAATATCATTGTGAGGATTGTGCTTTGTACAAACATCTAAACTAAGATCTTTAATAATATTGAAATTTTGAGTTAGACCAGATTCTAAATTAATAAAAGAAGATAACATACATTCTTTGATATTAAGCATTATTTCATTAATTTTATAACCGTTTCCAGCATCAATAAACGTATTATTGACAATAAAATCACCAGAGTGAAATTCTAGTTTATCATATTTTTCATCAACCAAACTAGATAATCTAGGGACTATAATCACAGGACTTCTTATATTTATATCAAGTTTCATATTATTAACTACATCCATAGTGGGTGTTTGATTGTAGGTAACTTCTCTTGCCTTTTCAAACAAACCTTTCATCCTCATAAATTTATTAAAGTAAGATATAATTCTGTTAATTGATTCCTCAATAAACATAAGATGGAGCGATGAAGCTCTATATGTCAAAATAGAGTCATAATCATTATCATTTTCATTTTTATCAAATGTTTCATATATTAGTTCAACATCTTCATTACCTTCTAAGGAAATTAATGTTTTAAAATTTTTGTCAGATATATTTGAAAAGTCACCATCTAATACTTCCATATCACCTAATTTCATAGCTATCTTCATTTTCTCAGGGAAAAGATCCATTGTATATTCACCGGCCTTTAATGTCCAAGAAGCAATATTCTTACCATTTTCATTGAAATCCATAGTTAATCCAGCCATACGAATTTTCATTGATGTTTTTTGTGGGGAATCTTCTTGATTTATATCATTATGGCGTAAAACATCAGAAGGCATTTCAGCACCAGTTGGATCCAAAAATGTCGTCAATGAATAATTAATTAATGTTAATATAGATTTAGAATGTATGCACAAATCCAATTGTTCCATATCAAGTTCAACATTTTGATCAAATACTTCAATTAAAGTTCCTTCATGATTTACAATTCTCTGCGATCTCCAATAATTTATTTGGAACAAATCTGATAATTCTTCCTTAGAATCCTTTTTGGATGTAATTAATTTTACAGGAGGAAGACCTGAATTTCCATTTTCAATATAGTCATCTACATCCAACGAATACATTAATATACTCAAATCCATTTCCTTAGCTTTTCTAACAAGGTTAAAAACCAAAGAATTACCGACAATTGTTACTAATTTTGTACTTTTCATAGTTTTGCCGTCATTACAATGGAATAAACTTAAATTAATATTTTTAATATCAAAATTCACATCTAGTAATTTTTGGCCCAATTCTGATTTTGTCATATTATTTATAGTATTTATAGTTTGAGATAAAACATATTGAAGTTTCTTCGATTCATTATCTTCTTTTTCCTTACCTTTGTCTTTGTTGAATAAATCTTCTGAATTTATCTCAATTTGGGCTGGCATTATGTTATTGATGATTAGCATCATATATTTATATTGATGGTCGTTTAGAGATATGCTTAGTTCTGGCAAAGAACCAGAAGTTCTAATCTTTGGTAAATTATAAGCTTTTGGCAAAATAGAGAGATCAACAGTAAGATCTAGATGCATCTTATCCAATATACTAAAGTAATTTGTAATATTAGATTCACTTAGACTTGATATTGTTTTTCTTACATCAGGACCAATCAAGATTTGAGTATCCTGTGCACTAACTTTAAATCTATCATACATAAACCTGTTGAGGTCATTACCATCAATTTTATCATAATCGGTAATAGACATTTCTTTAATATTCTTAATTTTATCTTTTGGAATTAATTCGCTTGTTATGTTAATATGACCAGCGTCTATTACAGCACATGGCGTTTCCCATCTATGAGGATCCAAAGGAACAAGGATTAAAGGAGCTTGTAAATCTAATTTTAAATCTATTGTTTTGTGCTCTTCTAATAACGCTTCAATTCCGATTCTGGTTTGAGAAGTCCATCCTTCAACCGTATTCTCTGCAGCATTAATAATTGCACCGATTGTATCTTGATGATCTTTTTGAGGATTAAAAAATTTTATAACTTCATTAATAAAGTGAATATGGTAAAAAACAGTCATTCCTCTTAATTTTACATCTAATCTAGAATCAGCGTCGTTGTTTATTGGGTTATTTTCGTATGAGACATCTAACAAAGGTCCAACTTCTGGATTCATCATTGCATTTTCATCCTTTAGTAAATTATTCAAAGTATTAACACTAATAATATGTTTATAAAGTGTGTTTGGTGATCCATCTTCCAATCTAAATTGATGAATTTGAAATGAAGTTAGATAAGATTCTGGTCTCTGCGAAAAACTTAACGAACAGTCTTCAAATACAATCTCTCCAAGTTTCATATTTTGCAATCTCTTCGTTATGGCAAATGAGCCTCTCTTTAACTTACTGTTTATTTTAAACTTAACTCTATCATTTGGTATTGGTAACATTGAATTGTCATCTTCAGTAAATTCGATAGCATCATATAATTCTTTTCTTTGTTCGTCAGAAAGTTCCAATTCTTTTGGTGTCTCTGAAGCTGTTTTTCCTGCCCATATAGAATAAACCCATGCACCAGCTTGGTTTTGAGGTTTTTGATCATTACTAGTTTTCTTTGAATTGCCATTTTCTTTTTGTAACTGAGCATTCATTTTTTTGGCAATTGATCTATACAAGATCAAAACATCAAAGTTTAATTTACTTTCTAATTCAACAAGACGTTGTTCTTTATGACTATCAGTTAGTTTATTTTCTATGTTTGGTAATTGTAATTTATCTAACCACAGTTTAACGTATTCTCTTCTTTCATCACAACTTTCTTTAATATTTTCCCAACTCCACATTTTATTATCCGACTTAATTTTGTTTAAAACTATATTTGAAACATATTTAAACCAACCCTTAGGATCTTCACTGATCGTTTCAATAGGTCTTTGGGTTTTAAATTTAATTACTGAATTATTTATACGAAGAGACTCCAAAGTATTGATAATATTTGAATATTCAATATCTCCTAAATCGACAGAGAATTCATCATATTCCATATCTAACAATATATGAGGTTGACCTTCAGTAGCTCCAAGTTTATTTACACTTAATTTACCAATACCATTTATTGGATTTAACATATAGCAAAAATTATTTTCTTCAGTTTCTGCAGTTAGAATTGCTGTTTTAAATTTCTCAACAGTAATATTGAAATCATCATAATCATTATATGTATCGGTATCGGATGTATCAATATTCCAATATAAAGACAGAGAGTCTAATGTTAATAATTTATGAGTATTGGATTGACTAATGGAAATAAAATTTGGCGTCCATTCTTCATCAGTTGAGACAGCTGAAATTTCTTTTAAAGTAATTCCAAAAGAACAAGGAATTTTAGATAAAACACATCTAGTATCTTCATATCTAATATGTATATTTTTAATAGTAATTTGTAAATTATCTACAATTTTTGTTAATAATGATTGCATAAAACTTTCATTATTTTCATCTTTTGATTCTACAACAGATATGTTTTGGTTTCTCATTTCCCAATCTGCTAGTTTCTTTAATTTTAGGTTTAATTCTCTTGCAATTATTTCTTCATTATCACAATTAAATGGGTCTCTTGGGGCACATAATAGATAACAATCTTCAATGATAATTTTAACCGGTTTGTTTTTCAAACTGGACCAAGGAACAGTCAACACTAAGTTACCTAGAACACCAAATTTAACGTCAACTGGTAAATCAAGTGAATCCAAACAATCTTTTCTCAACTTCATATTCTTTAAAACAACATCACCACTCCAAATCCCAACATTCAATTGTGCAGGATCGAAATTCTCGATATAAGACCCTAGAAGTCTATTTAACACATTAGCAGCTAGAGATTCTAACATATTAGTATACCTTTACTCTTCTAAAACTTTTATATTACTATTAAACAATTTTTTTTTTTAATGACACTTTGTTTTTTCTGAGTTGATATCTTATACAGTTGAAAAGATTTCTTAATATTTAAAATCTAAAACAATTTCCAACTTTTTAATTAATCAATTGTTTAACAATTATTCTTATCTCTTTATTTGAAATTATAATAATATATAAAATTACACAATTGATTACAATTACATCAATTAATATTTTTATAATTTTATATTTTTATCATTTCCCTTTTTCGATTCTTCTTATTTATGTTTTATTCTGTAAAATCACCGAAAACGGAATCTTTAAACGACTCAGATTGTGCGTGAAATCTATAAGAGAAATCGATTTGAAAGGCAAGGTATTAATTGATTCTACCAAAAATTAGTTTTACAGTATGTGATGTAGATGTATTAATCAAAATATTTTATTAACTATTATGTAGAAATTATGTAAAAGTATGCCCAAGATTATATGGCTGGAAAAAAAAAATCGAAACACACAATCACTTTTAAGATCCGAAAGAAATTATTGTCTTGATTGAATGTGTTCATATGCAAATAAAATTATTAAATGTTCATGGATATATTAATCTAAGGATTTCTATGATACCAGGTAAAGTATTTCCTTTTTTCTTTTTGTATCTGTAATTTAGAAGTTAAATATTAACCAAAAGGGTTGTTCGAAGAGAATTTTGGATTTGAATTTTGATTCTCTTTATCATTACTATTACTATCTTCTTCTTGTAAAGCCCAAAGGTTTGAACTTGAACTATTTAAATTGTTTCTTCTTAAAGTACCTGACCTACGTATCAGATCCAAGCTGGTTGTTCCGCCACGAGTGGAGGATGAGTTTGAAGCGAATTGGTATTCTGTTAGTGTTTCTGGTGTTGATACTATGCGTTGTTCACCTGGTGACATTTTTTCATCTATTGAGTTTCTAAACGATAATCCCATCCTTCCTCTAGTATTACTTGTTTGTTTAATATGACTATTATCTGTAGATTTTCTACCGGGAGATGAAATACTAGAACGGAACTGAACAACGTCTTTTCTACGTTGTTCCAACAAATCGTCATCATTAATAATCCTACAAATTTCTTTACAAATGTCAACAATCTGTTCACCCATTTTATCATCATCCACATTTTGTACCTCAAAATTTTTCAAATATTCGAATAGTATAATGTTACTTCTAGCCCATGCAATGAAATCATTTGAGCCGTTATTAATTAAATAAGTAATCAACGTTAGTGTCTTTAATATATGCACACAATTTTTATGTGAACTTTTTTTACCATAACCTGTCAATCTTTTCTTTAGAATTTGAACAATTTCCTTTAATGTTTTTGGACTATAAGTCAAAACAGATATCTCGTTCATCAATGTACCAGTAGCTCCCGTAGTTTCATCATCATCTGTAGCTTGTCTAACTTTACTCTCTGTTGGAGATTGAACGAAATTCCTAACAGATTCAAATAATGGCATCTTATCTATTTTAAATTAATTTTATACAAGTAAAATAAAAAATAAAACGCTAAAAAAGTATGGCATAAAGGAGCTTCCTTAAATCACTATTTGAAACAATATTGACGCTGCTGACACATGAATCAAAAAGATTTACACAAGAAGATAACTTAAATAATGATATATGGTTATATAAATTCTCTACTGTTATCATATTTTTTATATAATTGATGAGCTCATTACACTGATCTTTATCAAAAAAAAAATTTCAATTTTTAATTTTCGATGTTACGGTTAAAATTATGTTATTAATGAAAGGTAGCAATAGGTGCCTACAAAATAAAAGTGGAAGTTACTGTGATAGAATAGATAAGATTTGATTGTTTTTGGTTATTTATTATCCATTACATACTATTTCTATCCAATCTACTTATATACATAAAATATAGAACAGTGTTAAGTTTGTTATTTTTATCATAAAGAAAGATTATCTATCTTTTTTTCAGGCATATCCGAAAATACAAACTTCACTTGATGAAACCATCACAATAGCCATTTTACTATCTTTACTGATACAATTGAAATATTTGATATTTGATATATCCTTAGATATTTGATAATCTTCTGATTTTTTAGTATGTTTTTCCCATTCTTTTGTATTTTTCTTAAATACATATATGAGAATGTTACCAGATTCAACTGCAATCAAATATTTTTGTGAAGGATCAGTATCCCAAGCCTCAAAATTTTCTATATTCATTGGTTCAATTGCAAATGTACCAGGATCTTTTCTTAAATCAAATACCATTGCATTTTTTTCAGTGGAGACAAGCATCCAATAACCATTAGTGCTAAATTCGATCTTAGTTATTTTGCTGCCATCATCTAAAATCTCTTTACCAATCTCAAATTTAATTTTAGTTTGCAACGGTTTCGTTATGTCGGTTATCATGATTTCTTTATCATTCCCTAGAGCCAACAATAGCCCATCTTTGTGCAAGTCTGCTAAATGATATGTTATATCATTTACTGAATTATCATCAATTATATATGTTTTTTTTGTATCCATAGAAGTGTACCCAATTTTACCTTTAGAATCAGCCCACATAAAATATTGATTTGCAACAAGAGCATGATTTCGTAATAAAATTATATCTTCAAAATTGCTATAGTTGACTTTTTTTTCAGTTTCCTGTTTTGAATTATACACAACCAATTCATTTTGTTCATTTTCATAAACAATATATTGTTCATCGTCGGTTAAATATGAACATTTCATTCTTGATGTCATCTTTGTTTCGAGTTTTTGAGTATCATTCGGACCTCTAATAATTTCAATATCTGTACTATCGTTATACAATAAAGCTGTTTTATAAGTGTTACCATTTACTGCGTTTGTTATAGTAGTTAAAATATCAGAATCTTTAGATTTCCAAGAATCCATTAAACTAAAATTAGCCGAATTTAATGCAATTTTATATTTATCTTGATTGACTTTTGATAACTTCACAAATTCTTGAGATTGATTAATTATCGTCTCAATAAATTCATTTGAAATAGAAAGTGCCTCTTTTTCTCCATTTACTACATCCGATGCAATGTTATATATTGGTTCTGGAATATTGGAATCTGTTGAATCAGAATTGGCTAAACTAGCTGTTAATTTAGATAATTCACTCGCTAGTGATTCTTTTTCTTTTAATAATTTAGCAGCTACCAATTTAGCAGCATCTCTTTCGTAAAATGATGTCGATAATTGTTTCGTGAATAAATCTAGCTGTTTTCTTAATTTAAAATTCTCTAACATTATTGCATCCCATTCATTTTGTAAAGTTGATAATAAATTTGGAATACTATAATTGCTGTTTACAGTGCTGGAATTTAATGCATTTATCATAGAGACTTGTTGTGGGGTGTTACTGATCTCAACTATATCACTTTTTGTCATAGATTCATTTATTATCGGATCTTTTCCAGATACCTCAACATATTGTTCAAGCAAACTTTTTTCGAATATACATTTAGATTTTAATGATAGGACTGGGTGCTTTGGTGGAGCTCCTGAGATTGCACAAAGCATTTTTGCAAATAATTATCAATGATAATATTTAGATTCTGAATGTATATCTTAGTAAATAAAATGTAAAACAAAGGAGTATTATAATTTGTTGATTGGTCAATGCCATTTGACTTAAATAATATTATATTATATATTTATATCTATACTTATATTTTTCATTTTACTTTAATTTTTTTCACTTTTCAAATTTAAAGTATCGGAAAGAATGAAAATTTAAAGGTAAAAAAATATTGATCGATGAATCAAGTCAATATGCAAATGTTTTAACGAAATTTATGATTCAATATATATATATATATATTGCTAATTTTTATTTTTTTACAATTATTTATGTTTACCATTCATACAATTTATAAAGTTGAAGAAATCTTATGAAAATTTATTTAAAAAATTGATGAAAAAAAAAGAAAAAAAAGAAAACTAAAAAGATTTTGATAACACAATTGCAGGTGTTTCTATCAAAATTTACTTTAAATTAATGTGCTAAATGTATTTTAAGAATCTACAAAATTGAAAAGATCGTCACTTGAACTATCTTCAATTTCATTCCATAACCATTTACGCCATATATCACCAGCCATTTGTAAAATGTTATTAAATTTATTAGATGCTTTAGCATCATTCCCTACTTCAATACCCATATGACTAGTTTTTAATACATAGTTACTCGGTGTCTCATTACTATCATCTTGAATACTCTTGGACTCATCAAAACTACCTAATCCATCAGTAAAAATTGAAGATGCAACAGTTGTACTTATATCTGGAGTACTTGATCTAGATATGCATCTCTCATGATATAAAAGTTTATTATTCTGCTCCAAAATGGCACTATTCAATATTGGTTTCTCTTTGTTATCATCATCCTTTATTATATTACTTATTTTTGTAGAGTCACCGATCTTCTTAAAACTTTGATCATCTGCTTTCGACAAAAGTGGGACATTATTTAAGAATTCTGTTATCTCAGATTCTTCAAATTCTAATAATTTGAATTCGTTGTATTGTAAAATTGCAATGTACACGAAAATTAATTGAACATGTGGGTCAATTAATGAAAATGGAATCTTATCATCTTCTTTATCAGTCGAAGATTTGTTTGATTTTGTGGATTCAGCTTCTGATAATTTTATTTTTTCGAATTTATTTAAAAATAATAAATGTCTTAATACATCATTGTCATAACGGAAATTTTTATCACCAATGGAAATACTATCTAAATCAGGGAACCAAAATGGATCATCTTTTGTTATTGATTTTAAAAATTTTACATTTGATGAAAAAGTAGTTGAATATATATGGTCGAATTTTTTATTATTATAATTTAAATAAAAATTTATGCAGTTCATATTAGGAACTGGTCTCCAACCAAGTAATAAATCCCATACTCTTGCCCTATCCAATTTATGTAAAGTTCTTGCACCACTGAATTTTAACCACCAATATAACCAACTTCGAGTTGAAGAATTTTGTTGATACGGTATTTCATCAGTTAAAGGTTGGTATAATTCAGGTAAGATGTTTGAGAACACTTTGAAGAAAAGTTGAGTTTGGAAAAATAAACTACCACCTGAAATGATTGGAAAATAATTGTTATTACTATTCGCCTTTGATACATCTATATTTAAATGTTTAATGATATTATTTCTTGCCTCTACTGAATCTGGAGAATGTAAAATTACTAAAAGTAATCTTTCGTACATTTCATTAAATGTGAAGATACTTGAATTTGGTAGTTGTGTTTTCAACAGTGGGGGAAGTGGATATTCTTTAAATAATCTTTTATAATTTGAAGTTTTTATATGCTGATTTGAATTTGAATTTGAATTTGTGATGTCTTTTGATGGTTTACTATCTTTCTGATTTTGAGCTTGAGTTTCAGTTTGTGTTCGAGTTTCAGTTTGTGTTTGGGTTTCAGTTTGATTATTTTTATTATCTGAAGGTTCATCTTTTGATCCTGTTGTCTCTGGATTTATTGTTTTTTTTATACTACTATGTCTCTTTGCAGACAGTAACAATGGTCCATCTATAGAAGTATCATCTTCTTGAAATAATGGGAACCATTCTGCTAATCCAACTGCAATCCAAGCCAAACCTGCTTCATAACTAAAAACTTTTGACCATTTTTTCAAAAAAATCATTATACAATTTTTTAATAAATCTATAGTCACCAAATCATCAACACTATCTAGATCATCCAATGGAATATTTGTAATATTATGTTTTTCTGTTCTTGATTCATCACCTTCCTTATATTTTCTTCTAATGTGGAAATATTTTTTTAAATCTCTTTGAATTAGCAGTTCTAATTCAACTTCATTCTCTTCCTTTGTGGAACCATTATCATCTTTTAAATCAGTTGCTGATTTATTCGAATCATTATTATTGATATTAGTCGATTCCTTTTCACTCAACTCATACGAGTTAGTGTCTTTATTCCAAATAATTGTATTGGAGATAATATTTGGTGATATACACATTGGATGATATTTCAATAAAATAGGCCATACCAAGTATCTCAATTGTGGAGGGATACCTGTAGTTCTTGCCAGGTACGCCAGGGAATCATGTTCGTTTGCATTAACCAGTTCTATTACTACTTGTACCAATTGTCTATTTTGATATTGATGCTTCATATTCTTTGGTTTATAACTTTTATTTGATAATTTTTGAGTCTCTTCAACAGAAGGTTTATTGACCTCATTCTGAGTGTTCACGTCCATTCCAAGTTGAGCCAGCTGGTAGTGGAGTGGTTCTATGTGATATGCAAAGTGATTTAGTTGTTTGATTCCTTTTTGATATCGTTATACTATAAATATATTATCATTATCTTTTTATATTAAGTTGACCTTGTCAAAATGGTGACTGTGAAACTTTGGGATTGTACTTGTTACCCGGGCACATCCAATACATGAAAATATTTGAAGCACGGGTAATTGCAGTCACAAAAAAAATGAAATTGAATCAATGTCAGCAACTCAAAATTGGAGACAAAAACCAGAGATGTCGAGTTACAAGAACAATTGTTTTAACACTTTACATATTATTAAGTAAGATATGAGCAATGAGGTTATTTAAAAATATTCATATGTTGTTGTTCTAAATTTTGCATTGTACATTTCAAGAAAACAGTCAAGACAATATACAATCCAGAACCTCATACCAATAAGCTAGTTCACAACAGTAAAACAATTATGAATTCATATTAGCATGAGTATTTTGGTATATGTATACGTTATTAGCCGCTGAGGTAACGAAACCACACACTCCCAATCCCAATCCCAATCCCATTCCCATTCCCGCACGTGATCAAAATAAATTAATTATAAAAAAATAGGATATTCCGGGTAAACAACATATCGTTGTTACCCTCTCTCTACCTTGTTTGTGTTCTTTTCTCCGTGGAAGGAAAAAAGAAGCGAGACAGTCATGTTTCCAAACTAGAGAAAGACACTCGTCCACTCGCTCACTTACTCTCCCATTTTTAATGATTATGATAGTACAAATTTTCGTTCTGTTGCAAGTGGGAATATTAATGCTTTCATTTCTAGTAATTCAAAAATTGATGAGTTGTTATTTCTTTTCCCACACCACTTCAACACACCCAACTCTTAGGTTGGTTCTCTCTCATTGACATCAAGTTACCTAATTGAGCGACCTCATGGATTCTAAATGAATTAAAAACGACTGGAGAACTGAATGAACAAAACCAACAAAATCTTCTTCAACATGTTCATATGCTTATTTGCAACATCTTATCGTCTCTCGTCTCTCCTCTCTCTCTGTCAGACAACTGTTCATGAGGGTCCCCTCCCAGATTCATTCTTTCCAACTCTCGAGCTCTCTTCCGTACTTTCTCTGTTGAGAAATTTGGCTGTGTCCCAATCGGATATGCGCGGTGTTCTCTGCCAGAAAAACACAAACTGAGCCACTGTCGTTTCTTTTTTCTTTCTCAGGTCCAAATTGGGAAGCGGAAAGAGAAAAAAGAAACAAGTGAAAATTTTTTCAGATTGTTTCGTATTGAGGGACAGTAGACATGTTTTTTTAAATCATTGAAAAATTAATATAATTGAAATGACAAATATTTACGATTGGAATAATGGAATTTTTATAGTATTAAACTTGATAAAGTAAAATATTTTTCAATTTAATTTTATTTATTTCATTGTTTCTTAATAAATGATAATTTTAATAAATTTATAACGTTTCCAGGTACCATAATTTTCAAATTACAAGTAAAATTGGATTTGGGAAAAAAGATCTAGATTAAAATTGAAATTCTGTAATAATTTATTTTTCTTTTCCATTTTCATTTAAATTAGAAGAAATTTGTTGTTTTCTTCATTTAGTATAAAAGATTTTTACTTTACTAATTTTTAATTATTTTTTTTATTTGGCTATTTAAAGAGATTCAAAAATTTATTTTATTTCTTTTTAAACAACAGAGAGACCCCCATACTGTTTCTACCAAATACATCCCACAATCAAAACAAACTAATATTTCAACAATGTACTCTGTAAAGAATATATTAAATCCAGAGAAAACATCTGAAATTAATGATATGCCTTCTCCAATCCATTTACCTTCCCCAGCTGGTACTTGTTCTCCATTGCATAGTGACAACGATAGTGATTCTGATATTAATAATGGTCAATCCCAATCACAACAACAACAAGTTTTGAAACCAAAGCCAAGTCCAGAAGAAGAAAAAGAATTAGAATGTAAATGGACTGGTTGTAATGAAGTTTTCAAAAGTGCTGCATTCTTATACCACCATTTATGTCAAGATCATGTCTCTCGTAAATCAAAAAACAATTTACAATTATCTTGTCATTGGGATAATTGTAAAGTCAAAACTGAAAAGAGAGATCATATCACATCTCATTTGAGAGTTCATGTCCCATTGAAACCTTTCGCTTGTCCAACTTGTGACAAAAGGTTCAAAAGACCACAAGATTTGAAAAAACATTTAAGAATTCACATTACTACTGGTTCAGAAGCTAGAATCAAGAAGAAGAGAGGTCCAAAATCAAAAAAAGAAAAAGAAATGATATTGAAACAACAACAAATACAACAACAGCAACAACAGCAACAGCAACAGCAACAACAGCAACAATTGTTGTCTCAACAATTACAAAATACTCATTACCAACCACAATTGAATTCTCATCCTTCTCCATCTTCAGATATTCATGCTTATTTACCAAACGATTTACTATCCAGTGTTGATACCCCAACTAAAAATGTATTGTTAAATAAACTACAAACTATACTACCACCAGTTTCAAATACTTTACCACAACACTCTGCTTACCCTCAAAATGCTGCTCGTGCTTCTACCACTCCAAGAGATGCTGCTATGTATTTCACTGACTTATCAAATTCAATGTCAAACAATTTAACACCATACAAGACTGTTCCTTATTCAAGTTACCCACAATACAGTCATCCAGCTCCTGAAGCTAACCCATACACAACTTTAAATAGTTATCCAAATTTCAGAACAGGTCCAATTACTCAATCATTGAATAACCAAATAACACAACAAAATAACCAATATTTAGTTAACCAACAAGCTCCAGTAAATACCAGAGTTTTTCAACAACACAGTTCAGTTCTTCCACCAATTCAAAACATTAGTGTTTTACCAAACCCACCACACCAGTATGCTCCAAACACACAAATGCCAATGTTAAGCATCGGCAGACCTAACTCAGGTTTACAACAATCAATACCACATCCTCAAAATATATCGAACAACACATTACCAAGATTTGATACTTTCAAGAGAGAAATTTTCAGTACGTCTCAAAAGAGTTCAGGTAAAGTCCAAAAAGATGAATCGGATCTCCTTGCCAAGTTCAATGAATTATCTGTTGATGAAGAAGAAGATAATGATGATGAGTATTTGAATGATTATCTAGAGTCTTTGAAGACTATTAATGAAATTAAAGAATATTTGATTTGTTCGATGTTAGAAGATGACTTCGAAGAAGAACGGGAAAATGAAGATAATGAAGAATATGATGGTCAATGTGGTATTATAAAAAGTTTCACTTTACCAAAGTATCCAAAAATTATAGTTTAGATTTAAAATGTTTAGGCAGGTAATTATTTAAAATATAAAATTAATAATGCAATAGGAATTTGTATTAACCAGATACAAATTATGGCACATACTATCTCTAATTCAAAGTATACACTTTTACGATACATACTTATTGTATCTTCGACAAAATTTATCGTATCTTCCGTAACTTGTTGTAATATGGAACTAGAAGTATTATTACTATTACTTGTGCTGTTACTCAAGTTTCCAGCTATAGCATCGCTTATTTCTGCGCTGTTAATAGTAGGTAAAGTAATATGGGCTTTTTCATTAATCCAAGTTAATCCATTACTTATTGTATATAATTTTGATTCTATCACACATGATACAACCGATTTCATTGGGGAATATAATATAGTACCATTAAAAATATCTGCAAGGGTATCATCAATATCATCGATTAGATTTGAAACCGTATTATTTAATGATTCGGTTGTGGTTTCAACCCAACCAAAAACTTGATCGTTTAGATTATTTTGTGTGTCATTGATATAAATATTCGTCTGGTTAGCCCATTGATTTAAATTTGCTTGAAGAATTTCATTAGTATCTGTACTCAAAGAGGTTAAGGAAGAACTATTTTTAAATGAATTAATCTTCGAAGATAAAACCGAAACAACTATTAACTGAACAATACAAACCAATAAACCTAGTAAGCCTACACCAAGAACTAATAATGCTCGTTCTGTAGTTATGTATAGTAGAGTCCAGCTCAGGTACGGTTTAGCTGAGCCATTTGGTGTTAATTGGTTATTAAAGTTTAATTTATTTATTATAAATGAGAAAATTCGATGTATTCTATCACTCCATGGATTGAAACATTCAAAATATGATTTTATTAGATTTTGTATTTTTGTATTAGTGGTAGTCTTTGGATTTGTAACATTTTTATCATCAAAAGGATTATTTGAATCTTCATCACTTGATGATTCTAAATGGTTAGAGAAGAAAGATAGCTGTTTATCACGTAATAGATAAAGCTTTCTCCATAAAATATGTTCTTCCCACCATTCCGGTACCATCATTGCGAATGCACCCACAATTAACAAAACAAAAAAGACTATAATAATTGTTTTAACAACATAATTCAAATCATGAAAAAAGGAAATAATTTCATCTTTATTTGAACTACATATAAGTGTATTATAGGAAGTTGTGTTACTGATGGTTGATAGGTCATATAAAGTACCTGAGTCACCAACAATATCTGAAACATTTATTTCTGATATCTCATCTCTCACCTTCTCAAATGGTACTGATATTAATGTTTTAGTTTTGTTTTTAAGTTCTGAAAAACTTGGTGTACTTGCTGATAATTCTTCTAGTTTGTCATTTATTGAAGAAGGTATATACAAATTCCTCAATGCATCAATTGTAAGGTTAACGGTTGCAACTTGTGAACTAGCATCATTGTCATCATCGCCAGTGAAAAAATTTTCAATTTTATCTGCAACACTCAACAATTTGTTAATTACTGTAGATAAATCATCTAATCCATCATCAAGCTCATTAGCGACGGTTGATATTGATCCATTAACATACGATATAAGTTTTTCAGTCGCATTCGTTGCAACATCAACTGTACCATCAATTGCACTTACCAGAAGGCATTCATATGTTCCTAAATATATATCCACCATAAAAGTGAAAAGCTCTTCACTTGAATAAACTAAAAGAGATAAAATAGTTAAACTAGCCTTTACAGTTTCTTCCAATGTCTCTTTGACCATGTAATTACCAAATTTAGCAATATAGTACGGTGTTTCTTCAACAGCCTGGGTATAAAGGCTGTCTATGGTGTTACAGTTGGCCAATACATATGTTTTAGCTATAATTAGAGAATTAGTAATAGAATAGGAAAACAGCCACAATTTTAAAGCTGCAATTACCATTATAATTGTATATTTGTTTAGCCATATTTGAGTTAATCGATCTTTATAGTGAAGGTACATATAGGAACTCATCGCTATTTATTGTTCCTGTGAATTCGATTTTATGTTACCATGGCTGGTAATTGTAACATATATAAAATGGTTTAATATATTTAATAGATTTTACCTTTGTTATATATATATATATATCTTAAGAACAGTGACGTTGTAGATGTTTCCATTCATTTGCTGGCATATTTTTAAAACCTATGTGACACACTATTTTTGCGCTCGCTAAGCGTTCAATTCTGTGACGAATATGAAACATTACGATGAGTAAGATATTTTGAATACCAATAAAGTAAATATATGGTAGTAAAATTAATTAAATAGCTTATGTTTTAGATACAAATAATGTAATAATGGTATTTTAGTATTTAATATTACATACAGATATATATTAAATGTTTAATGTTTAATGTTTAATGTTTAATGCGATGTATGTACCTCGTAGTACTGTGTTTATTATGCGATATTAATGAATGAATATATAATTTACTTTGGAAATCAACGTAATTGAAAATCAGCATCTTTTTTGTTAAGATATTTCTGTGAAATATGATTATAACTAATTAGACTTTACTTCTGTTTGTTCTTCCAACTCGCTATCTTGAAGTGATGAAGTGCTGCTATCATTTATTACATTTTCTTCTGTTTTGATTGATCTTTCTGAGTCAAAGACTTTTGAATCTTCAGGACTAATATTTTTGGAATCTAATGAATAATATTCCGTGTACCATTGGTTTCTTAGGATAACTAATGCAATTGAAATTGGTGTTGATACAAAACCAAGAATTGCAGTGTAAATAAGTTTAATAACTTGTGGCTTGGGGTAATTTCCTAATTCATATTCAATTCCACCAATATGTTTACCAACAGCAGCAAGAACACCCATAGTAATAGGCCATTCAACGAACCAAATTGGAATACCAACTAAAATTCCAAGAATTACTTTATGAATCGCATAAATTATGAAATTAACAAACTTATTTTTATTTTCATCATATGTAATTGTTTCTTTTAAAAATTTAGTAAATTTTGGCTTTTCAGTAGTATCGACATCATCTCTTTTCTCATACGGTTTTACACCTCTATCAACTTCTAATGCTTTGAAGACCCATTTATTTAAATTCTTACCATATTCTATTGTTGGAAAATAAAAATTGGAGCCGTTGTAACATTCCCAACCAACCATGAATTCTTCAATGATTTGAGTTATAACAACTTGTACAAATAATGTTACAGCACAATCACCAGACATGGTATGTGGAAATCTCCATAAAGTTACCTGACGTGATCTTTTTGCATACATACCATATGATATAGCAAAATTTATACCACCACTTATGGCACCTGATATTATACCTTCATAGATGAATAGATAAATAAATATGTAAAGCCAAGACCTTTGTTTTGGAATTTTTGTCATTATGTTTATGTTCTTTTTAGCTATTTTGTAGCAAACTTTATTCAACTATAGCAAACTTAATTAGCAATGCTTTGATATTATTTAAAAAGTGTAATAAAAAAGTATTCTTAAATAAATGGTTATATATATATATATATATATATATAAAGTAAAATTTATATTTATAAAGTTTTGAGAAATTGTTGAATGTGTAGTTTTTCTAATTTCATTTTCTTTTTAATGTCCATATTTTATAAGAGTGAATAAAAAAATGAGTATATAAAATTAATCTTATCTAATTCTGATAAAATAACTGATAAAACCTTCGTAATTATTATTATTATTTACAATCAGATAATTAAGTAGTTCTGAATTGAGTATTTTTTTTAAAAAAAATTGAAACGATAAAAACAATTTTTTGTTTTAAATTTATATTAGTGAATATAAGGTAGAGCAAATTCGATCAGATTGATTACAAAATGATAATGAGGTTGGTTAAATAGAAATTTAATTAGTAATAGAGCTAAAAGATATAACAGCTCAACAATTATTATTGAAAAAGTAAATTCACATCGCTAAAAAGAAACGATTTGTCCTTATTTATTTATCAATTTGTATACAAAATAATATTAAAAATAATTTAATAATTAGAAGATAAATTTTTTTACATAATAATGGAGGTACTTTTCACAAACAAAATTATTTTCGAAATGAAATTTAATAAATTAATTAATTTCATTTTACCATATTTTCATCATTATAATAACAACTCTACCAGGTTTGTTTGAATTAACTATTTAAAACGTATGAAAAAAATTACATGGGTTGGAAAGATAATTGTCAACTACTACAACTGTTTCGATTACAATAAGATATTTTTGTTACATTGCACTCATATATTTGACTAGATCTGGAAAACCGTAGGTTTCCTATTTTTAAATTAACGAAAAACTAAATGAATTCCCTCTCTAAATAACTGAAAAAAATTCGTAATAATTATAAAGATAAAATTAATTAAAATTCGGATTTATTTAAAATAGTTATCTTGGTATTTCTCTACAAAATGTGAAATTATTAAAAATTAAAATTGGTTAAACTACATTAATTTGCTAATTAAAATGAAATACCTCTAGTAAAACCTCTAATAAAATTTTTCGAAATGAAAACTTTTTCATTTCTTATTAACATTCTCTTTAATTTTTCAAGAAACTTCCTAATTCGGAAAACAAAATTTTATAAATTTTGAAAACAGAAAAAAAATAAACAAACACCAAGAGATTGCAAAACTATTGGTTGTAATAGTGAGAGTTTTTGGGCTGTTTTTGGCAATTATAATAACAATATTTGTATTGTGAGATTATTTGAGACCAATATTCGTTTTTATTTTAACCCTATTATATTTTGCACACTAAAAAGCATCTTTACGATGTATTTTTTTAATTAATAATATACTAAGACTTTTCATTTAATTTTGTGAAAAAAAAAAAGAAATTTATAAAAAGTCGTAATTTTTATTATATTTAACTATAGTTCTTCCTATTAAATTAGTTAACATAATTAAAGTTTTTAATACAGTCTGAACAGTGTATTATATTTCTTCTATTATTAGATGCTGTAAAAAAGAACAAATCATAATTTTATCAAAATGAATAGTCCATTTAAAATTATTACAAAAAATGCTATATCAACTACAAAGCATTCTCTGTATACGAACACTAATAAATATGTTTTCCCTCCTGATCTAGAATATAATAAATTTAGATATGATGATAACTTTATAATTAAAGTATTTTATCGTAGATTCGTACGATTAAAGCCATTCATTTCTAAACGTGAGATGGTAAAAAATACATATGTTGAGTATCTCCGATTCAGATTTAAAAAGGACAATTTTGAAAAGAGAAGAAGTATTGTAATTGGTATTCCTGAATTTGATGCAACATCAAATCATGACGTAGATGTCTCGAAATTAGATTGTAAAAGAATTCATAATACTTTAAATTTTGTCATAAAGTCCACAACTTATATACCTCCAGACATGAATGGGGCAATAGAATTAAATGTTGATAATAATTATTGTAGAAAAATATTGAAAAATTTACTAACTGTTCAATATGAAAAACAAAATAAACTAGACAATTCAAATAAACCTAATGAATTGTATGAAAATTTTAAAATTTCATTTAATTATCTAAAAAGTGAGACAAATGATGAAATTCAAAATACTGATTTTACAAAAGATTTATTAAATGTTAATGTCTTTAGAGAGTATGATAGATTTTTAATGATTTTTAATGAAAAATTTAAATTAATGTTATAATAAATAGCAGAAACTTATTGATTTATTTGTTTATAAATTATTTAATTATATTTATTTAAGTGTTGTAACCAAATCCATAACGGTATTGTGGGTATTGTATATATGATTTGTTATTATTTTGAATATTATCGGTTAGAATGTCTTTGTTTAAATACCTGCTGTTATTGTAATTCTGATAGTGCAAATGTATGTCTTGAATATTTTCTGATCTTAGGACATCATTTTGTGTGATATTAGAATTCAAAATAACATTAGCAATGTCTTTTCTTTCTTTGATTTTTAAATTATTAGAAACAAAATAATTTTCCATTTTTTTAATACATTCTTCTAAAAATTGATTATTTTTTTTATAAGTAATTGAAACATCTTTGTCATCTAATGTTATGATTATATCATATAGTTTTGAAAGTGGTACTATAATAGAATTATAAAAATCATTTTCATCTTCTAAACTATCTTCTAATTGCAATAACATTTCTTTACCAAAAGACTCATCAACTAAAATTCTTGCGGCAGATTCAGAATTTTCAAAAGCTCCTCTAATCTCCAAGTAATATTCGGATTGTGGCATTTCAAATGGGAACAATATATATACATTTTTATTTTTTTCAATTTGGCCAATTACTTCTGGTGAATTTTTTAATATATGACGATACTGACCTGCAGATAATTTAATTAGTGTCTTTGCTTGGGCAGAGCCATAATTTTGAGCCAATTGGTTAAGTTCTTGTTTTGCATGAATGATATTGCTTTTATTTTTAGTTGGGCATCTAATAATAACATTATCGTATCTTAAGTGAGAAAATTCACTTTGTGGTAAAAGAAAACTGTTTGAAAATTGAATAAACACATTATGCTTTCTCATGGTAGTTTGAATCAAGGAACCTCCAGCACCAATAACAGGTCTATGGTAAACCTCTGGAATAAAAAAAGATTTTTCAGCTGGGAATTCATCCATTAATTGAATATATGATCTAAAAAAATCATCAAATGAATTTGTAACAAGGTAAATATTGATATTATCATCGTTTTCAGCCATGCTTAGTTTTATTAAACATTCCAAACCTTCCATAATTCTTGTTAATTTACCATTTTTCTTACCTGAAATAAATTCTTCGTAATCTGGATGGATTTCAAAAACAGCTTTTATCTGCTTTAAATTTGTATTCATTGTATCGTTTTCAAAACTTTTTGAAAGGAAATCTAATAATGTATTATGCTCAGAATTTACTTCGCTAGAGTTTGTATTTGTTTGATTATTACCAATTACTACAATTTGTGATAAATTGGAATCATTTCTCATGAACATAACCTTTGAATTTTCATCGAACTGAAGAGAATTTACAATAATATCATCTGTAAATTTAAAATCTTTATCCATCATTAGTTGTACTTCCACAACATCATGAATTATAGTAGTTGTAAATAATTTCACCACAATATCCAAAAATGAATTTGAGATAGATTGGAATTCGATACTGTCTTCTGAAATTTTAATGAAAGTACTATATTTTATCATCAATTTAAAAATTTCTTCTTGATAATATGTTTTAATATATAAAAGTTTACCTGGTGAAATGGATGATAATTTTCTGTAAAAAATATTACTCTTAGAATTTTCAATATATTGTAACATTTTTGATTTTGCCTCAACAGCCAACGAATAGATACTACTAGATAAGAAAACTTGTGGAGAATATTTGTTATCTGAATTGATATTTAATAAAGTTGGTAAATGAATATCAGTTTTATAAATTGAAGCTAAGTATTTTATGTTTGTCATATCAACACCGATACAGTATGGAATTAAAGATATCGATTCAATTACTAAATTTTCTACAAATAAAGGTGTATTAGAAAATTTAGTTTGTAGTAATTTTGATAGCATGGTAACATGTAATTCACAATTTTGAACATTTGAAACTAACCCAATTATATTTATAAATACAATTGAATCATCAATTTGTACATGTTGTTTTCCATAAATTGGTGTTTCAGTCATTAAAATTTCAACATCGAATTCGTTTGCTAACTTCATTAACTCGGGTTTTAAATATTCTATTATATCATTATTTGAAAACTGAGGTTCCATTTTGAATGCAATTTGTATACTAGAATGCTCATCTTTTTGAAAAGATACACTTTTAATTAGAGCTGGCATATTAACGATATCATTATATGCTGTAAAGGCTGTTTGATTTGGATTGAGCAGTGTGATATCTTTATCATCTCTATGAGACATTAAAATTTTACCATTATTATTTAAAATTGTAAATTTATTTGGATCTATTTGTTTCCATAGTCTATTTGTTTTGAATATGGTTTGGACTTCACAATAAGCATTAATGCTCATTGACGATAGAATCTCTACACTCATAATGAAAATTATACGGTCTTATCTATTTGAGCAACGTATCAAATTATTAATCTAAAATAAGTACAATTACGTTAATATAGTAATTATAAATTAATTGATTCTATTAATAACACTTTTAAATGTATAGGGTCAAAGAATAGTGCTCTTTACATCTTTTATTTTACATAAAATAGTGTATTATATCAGGGCAATTTACTTTTTTATTATTGTTCAATTGAGTTTGTGGTTTGTTTTTGTTTTCCCATTTACAATGTATGCGATGCCTCTAGTGAAAACTTCCTAGAAATTAGAAAGAGCGTAAAAAAACTCTGAAATGTTTCATCATAAAGCAGAGAATGGATGTTAATTAATGTTTTATTAAATTTATTAATGTATAGTCTATATATTATTTTGTTCAAGAGATGGGTATGTTATTTATATTTTATTGTGAATTGAAATAATTGGAAATTAATGATTTTTAGTCATTATTAAAATGTTCTCTCAAAGTTCCCAGAAGAAACTATTAATTTGTCTAATTAATCTTCCACTTGCAAATGCAATAGTAATTAGAATGACGATCAGTTGAGTTACAATAAGATTTAAACTTGCAAAAATAAATCTTGGACAAAATATCTTCCATACCATTAAATGTCTACGGAAATGTGTGACCCAAAGAAAAGTACTCAAACATAAAATTGTATTGTAAACTAATAGGCACCCACAGTTTGAAGCTATTCTACCTAGCATGGTTTGAGGCTTTAAAACTAACGGTGGTTGCTTCCATAATGTTAGTAAAGCAACAGCTACTGATATTAGAACTTGAGGACCGAATGTATTCAAAAATATTGCTATATGAGTTAAAGGGAAACTGATGGTTTCTGTTAAAATGAATCCAGAATCCCATTGTACTGATGGAATTGTAGCTTGATGACCAGTACTGAAAAAATGTTGGTACGCGATTAAATTTAATATTACAGGACCGATAATATTTTCTTTCAATTTGAACATGTCAATTATCTCAACAGTCGATAAAATTTGATTTAACATTAAATACAATGAAATTTGTGCAAGCGGTTTGCTGAAAACCATAACACCCATGAATATGTTCAATACAAGTAAAAAGTACTGGGAACCGTAAATATTCTTAACACCTATTATCGATGCAGTATTCTCTGCGCTTCCAGTCTTACCTTTCGTAATGCCCAAATTAATGCATAATGGACCCATGATCCAACCAATATTTAAAGCAATCAATGCTACACCAGCTAATGATCTTGCAAGAGATATTTTAAAAGAACCAATTTCTGCTATTGGTTCTTCTAAAATCATTTCTAATGAATTTAAACCCCATAGACAAAAAATACCTAATAGAACTATCCTTAAAAATACATTGACCCAAATTGGAGCAGCACCTTCAAATGACGATGAAATCCTATAGTAACCTTGAATAGATGATGGTGTTAAAATCATAATAAAGAATAGTATAGCTAATGTTTGAGTAGAATAATTGTTAGCTGTTGAAAAAGTTGGTACACATGAATCACCTTGTTCTTCCCTACAAATTGTTATTGTCGAAGCTAATCTTGAACAACAGATCAATATTAATGAATGATAAAAACCTAACATCCTTTGAGATTTAGTTAGTGGTAAACAATCTGGGTCTACTTCATCTGAAAATTCAGTGTCATTTGCCTTTTCCTTTGCAATCAATACGCCAGTTAATAAAGCACTAGTTGACTCTCTATTTGGAACAAATATAAATTCATACATCATAAATAATGCAATTGTAGCAATGAAAAAGCTTGTTATCTTATCTTCCCAAATAGTGAAAGAATTTGAGGTAAATATAACAGCATGTAAGATAATAAATACAGAACCTACTCTTGACCAATAATCTGATAACTCACCAAAAAATCTAAAAACTAACCATTTTAAAGTATACCTTTCAAGAATTTGGGAAAGACATGCCAAAGAAATACCGATAGCGGTTGCTAATAATGAACACCAGAGTCTCTCCTCTATAAATGAAGGTGGAGGGAAAACGTAGAATAAACTAAATAGACATAAATGTGAAACTACAACCATAATTAAAATCAATGGAACAAAAATTGGGACCATTTGACTTACAACTATTGAAGGAATTAATTTTGTGGTTGTTATTAAAATCACTAATGATATTGATAAAAAAAATATACCGATAGCAATACTTGGGAATTCAAATTTTGCCCATAAATCTTTACAAAGTATTAATAGATATGATTGGTATTCTTTTGCGTTTTTATAATTAATTTTTGAATCATTGTATAATTTTTCTAAAGTATTATATTTTTCTGAACCCTTGGAAAACAATCCATTTGTCTCTTGATAGGTTTTTAATTGTGATAAAGTTATATCAGAAAATAATCTTTCTTCGTAGTTACTAGTAGCAATTTCCTCAACTGGCCAACCTAAATTATTGAATGGAATTGGTATATCTAATAATAATGATAATGTTGGTACTAAATCGATTTGATTGATTGTTTTATAATTATTTCCTGAATCAGTGATATTATATACAGATAAATCATCATCTAATTTCCAAACATTTTTTCTTTTTGAATATAAAAATAAAGTACTCTCTAATTCATCAATAGAATCGCCACCATGATTACCAGTATGATCCATCCCATGATCACCCATAATAACTAACAAAGTATCATCATCGATTGTTTCAATTATATCATTTATGAAATCATTAACTTGAGATTGTTTTTCTCTCATAGTGAAATGATTTGGACCATATTTATGTCCTACATGATCGACACCCAACATATGTCCTATTAGAACATCCCATTGTGATATTTTATTCTTATAATCTTTTGAATTTATTAATTGTTCATTGAAATAAGAGATAACACCATTGTCCACAGTATCCAGATCCCATACGTTCAAGGATTCATAAGGTATACTATGATTTGATAAAAATGGATTAAACAATGCGTCCCAAGTATCATCCCCAACAAAAAAAATTTCTCTATTATTTAAATACAATTGTTTAATTAAATTATCTTCTTCTATAACAGTACCATCAAAATTTGAACCTGCATCTATGAAAGTTGGTAGTGAACCAGTTGTCAAACCTTTTAATCTTTGTAAAGTAGTTGTTGGTGGATCAGCTAAAAATTTCAATAGTAATGAATTATTTTTCCCATTTTTAATTGATTCTTTATTAAATTGATCGTATAAGGTTGTTATTTTGTTATGATGATTTGAATTATAATTATTATCACTTGTATTGATGGGTATTACAAAATCAAATCTTAATGCATCGATTACTAATATTACAGCTTTATTAAATTTTTGTTTATAAATCATATTTTTATCATCATAATTGTTAATTGAGTAATGAGAAGGTTTGATTTCATTTATATCATCTAATACATTCCTTGATAAAAGAAACCCCTTTACAAAAAAAGCAATTGAAATGAATTGTAAGATAGCTATAGCAGATAAATATAATACATAAAGAGTATGAGCTTGTCTAAATTTTAAGAATCTAATTTTATAGATACTTAATTGCTCTATTTTACTCCGTATCATCATCACCATTCTGCCCCTATTACCTATTAAATTATGTTTATCGATATGATCTGTATTAATTGTTATTTTTAAAAATGCAATTGACTCCAAAATGGTTGATTTCATATATACATTTAAAATATATATAATTGTTGATTGTTAGTATGATATTATTACCAAAATAAGAAAAGAATGAGTGAGAGAGTAAAGGTAGTTATTTGAATCCTAAAGAAAGGCAAAAAAAAAAAAAAAAAAAAAAAAAAAAAAAAAAAAAAAAAAAAAAAAAAAAAAAAAAAAAAAAAAAAAAAAATAAAAAAAGGAAAAAAACAATTGGTCACGTGATAATATTGTAACCCTAATAAACCCTAAACACATGTCTCAACCCTAAATGGCCCTAGCCGCTTAAACTCAATCAAAACGAATGGCTAACTCTACCCTCACAAAAATTAACAAATTAGTATACTCACTTGTAATATCTAATTGAATTCATTAACTAAACAACAGATAAACTCTATTTAAACAAATTTCTATATATCGGAAGTGTACTGTATATGTGAAATAATATAAACTATGTATTTTTGTAAAACTCTCTCTTTTTATATAAAAAATATTTAAATTAGCCGCCGATTACAAAATAATAAAAAAAAAAAAAAAAAAAGGATAAAACATTTTCATGAGACTGCACAATATTAGGGCAAAGAATCATTAAACATCATTTATTCTTTACAGAAATTATTTTATGAGACAGTATTAAAAGACAGTATTAAAAGACAGTATTAAAAGACAGTATTAAAAAACAGTATTAAAAGACAAGTCATATACTTTGAAGTTTTTGTGTCCCATAAACCCAAAAAAAAAAAAAAAGATGGGTATTAGGGTCCTAGCCCTACCCATAACCCTAACCCTGGCCCTAACTCAAACCCTATCCGTACATAACGACTGCACACTGGTAATGACTAAACTGCCGCACAATGCTCCTTCTCTAAACGTTTCAGAGCCCTCAAAAGAATAATTGAAGAGTAAAATAAAAAGAAACGATGTTGAGTGAAAATCACGCATAGTTGTACCCCGTGTGCTATTTTTATTATATTGACAGTCACCCAGAACATCACGCAAGAAAGACAAAAAAGAAACGAATTGTAGTTTAAATATCTTTCTCGTGGATTCTCTCTGCGCCGACTTGGTGATAATTAAAATCTCCACTATTAATTCCGTATCTAGTTTTTTTATATCTGATTGTACGCCATTGTATCAGCAATTTCTGACATTGCACCTTTTTTAGTTTTCTGGCAACACTTGACCTCTAGAGTTTTGTCCGCACAAACACACGACGTATTTTTAGTTTCTTCTTCTTTTGTATCCTTTTTTTTCTGTTTTCAATTTTCAAATAAACTTTCAACACACAAAACAGGCAGTTCCTCGTATGAGAATTGTAATGAAAAGTTAAGTTTTTGTACGACATTTTCTGTTTAAGTTGTGGTACAATGGTTTATGATTTTTTTTTCCCATTTTTTTTTCATTTTTTTGATGTCTTGGAAGATTATAGGATAATGATTAATATGTTGTTTTTTTTTCATAATTTTTATTATTGTAAGGAAAAATAAATTTTCAGCTTCCTATATATAATTAATTTCTTATTTCAATTAAAAACAAATATTAATTATAATCTTATATAAATACAATCAATCAATACACTACCATTGTTAATATTATTATTTTTCTGTACTTTTATTGAAAAAAAAAGGATAAACCCAAAAAAAATAGTTCACAATAAGAAAAATTCAGGAAAATTAACCATGGTTAGTGTTAGTTACAATACTTCAAGGATTTCAATGCTAGGTCGTCCTGCTAGTATTAAAGGTTCTGCTTTTAGAAATTGTGATAATTGTACTTGTTCTCCAGGTTTGTTGTCAAGAAACAATAAGAGGTCGTCTTTGTTGTTTAAAAGGTTTGAAAATACTTTGAGTAGACAAAGATCAAATAGTGTTAATTCCACTGTTAAAAATTCAAATGCAAGTGTTTATTCCTCGGATGCCCTGTGTAAGAGTACAAAAGAAATTAATACTAGTGAAAGATTGTCAAAATTACGTAAACAAATGACTAAAAATGATTTATGTTGTTATATTGTGCCAAGTGAAGACGAACATCAAAGTGAATATGTCTCTGAAAAAGATGAGAGAAGATGCTTTATATCTGGTTTCACAGGTTCAGCAGGTATTGCTTGTATTTCAAGAGATTTGTTGAATTTTAATGATGGAACTGATCCTATTGGCAAATCTATTTTGTCGACTGATGGTCGTTATTTTAATCAAGCTTTACAAGAATTAGATTTTAATTGGTCTTTATTAAGACAAGGTGAAGATAAAATCACTTGGGAACAATGGTGTATCAATGAAGCTATTGATATGTTAAAGGGTTTAGGTATAAAAAATAACGAAAAATTACCACTAAAAATTGGTATTGATCCAAAATTAATCACTTATAAAGAATCGATTGATTTCAATAAAAAAATTAGAAAACTATTATTCGATGCGGATATTATTAAAAATGAAGATGATTCCGTTGAAGCTAAAAAATTCGTTCAATTAGTTGCAGTTGAAGAAAATTTGATTGATGCAATTTGGGGTGATTTCGAAGACGTGCCAGTGTTACCAACAAACGATTTAATTTATTTAACTGATGAATATAGTGGTGAATCATTTGAATCAAAACGTAAAAGATTAATTGAAAATTTAAAAGAAAACCATCATTTTAAAATCGCCAAAAAAAATGAAGAAAAAATTAAAAATTATTATGTTACTATTGCTTTAGACGAAATTGCTTGGATGTTGAATTTACGTGGTTCAGATATTAAATATAATCCTGTATTCTTTTCTTATTTATTAGTCAATGATGTCACTGACGAAACCGTTTTATTTACAAATGCTAAACATGATGAAAAAATTGCTACTTATCTAAAAGAAAATAATGTTACTGTTCGCAAATACGAAGATTTTTGGAATTCATTAGGTGAAGTTGCCTCCAACGCTAATGAAACAAATCATTTTGTTATTCCAGATAATTCTTCCTGGCATTTATTCAGAAAACTCGAAAAGAAGAATGTAATGATTCATTCTCCAATCGATTTTATGAAATCAATTAAAAACAGTACTGAGATTGACAACGCTCATAGAGCTCAAGTTAAAGATGCTCTATGTTTAGTCCAATATTTTGCTTGGTTAGAAGATAGATTAGTTAATCATGAAACTTTAATCAGTGAGTATGAAGCAGCTGAAAAATTAGAACAAATCAGAAAAATTCAAAAGAATTTCATTGGTAATTCATTTGACACAATTTCCTCTTCGGGTGCTAATGCTGCAGTTATTCATTATAGTCCACCGGAAGAATCGTCTGCTATGATCAACCCATCCAAGATTTATTTATGTGATTCCGGTTCTCAATTCTTAGAAGGTACTACTGACATCACAAGAACATTACATTTAACCGAACCATCTAAAGAAGAAATAACCGCATATACATTAGTCTTAAAGGGTAACCTTGCCCTGGAGAGAGCGGTTTTCCCAGAAGGCACCAACGGTTATCAATTAGATTGCATTGCCAGACAATACTTATGGCAATACGGTTTGGATTATAAACATGGTACAGGCCATGGTATTGGCTCTACATTGAATGTCCATGAAGGTCCTATTGGTATTGGTATCAAGCCACATTTAATGAATTACCCATTAAAAGCGGGTAACATCACCAGTAATGAACCTGGATATTATAAAGACGGTGAATTTGGTATTAGAATTGAAAATGATATGTTGGTGAAAGAGACTGAAAAACAATTAAGATTCGGTGATAAGAAATTCTTATGTTTTGAAAACATGACATTAGTTCCGTACTGTAGAAAATTGATTGATATAAGTTTATTAGATTCTGTTGAAACCAAGCAATTGAATGAATATAATAAAAGAATTTGGGATAGTTTAGTGAATTACATGCAACCACAAAGTATTGCATTTAAATATTTAAAGCAAGAAACATTACCAATTTAAGGGACAAAGCTATAGAATATAGTTTTATTCGGAGGCATTAAAAAAGAAAAGAAAAGAAAGAGAAAGAGAAAGAGAAAGAGAAAGAGAAAGAGAAAAGAACCCTTTGTATATAGTAAGATATACATGGAAATATATGTTTATTTGTTTTAAAAAATGTATACTATTTATTTAAAATATATATATTTATATGATTAGTCAATTATTAGATAGAATACAAGATTTTCGATAAAGAAAACCAATATTTTTTCTTAACATCAACTCTTTATAGAAGATTTAATTAATATTGTTGTCAAATAAAATATTTTCCCTTGTTGTAAATATAAATATGATTAATAATAAAAAAACGAACGTCGGTGTTTTTTTATTTTTTGGAAAATTAAATCACTCAAAATCACGTTAACTCAACGATTAGTGGCTGAGTTGAAAATAGCGTTGTATGACAATGTACAGTACCAAGAAATAAAAAAAAAAAACACACACACACGTGATTGTCAGGGTAATCACACCATTTCCCACAAAAGAGAACAGATTTATTGGATGGTTTGTTCTTTTTGTTAATAAATGCAAGTATTTAACAATTGTATTGTTGAATTAATAGTAAGAGGGCAGTTTGATTTGATAACCTTATACCTGAATTAACTAATACGATTTTCAAATAAAAGAGTTGTAAAAATATATATATATGTATATATATTTTTTTCAGACAGATAAAATGACGTAAAAAGAAAAAACAGAGAGACTTATCACAATAAATGCTTATGACTTGGAAATGAATATTTTTTATGGAAACGATTAGAAGGGAAGTATGGCGTGATAACATGGTGTATTTCTTACAGTTTCACCCATCGTTTTGTAGTCATTCCCACTTTTTTTTTTTGAATAAACTCTCAGATGAACAACTGAATCTTCTCAGTTGTGAATTAAAAGTCTTACCAACGTTCACCTCCTACCTTTGCTTCATACATGTGTATTATTACTCTTGGAAGAGAACAAACAGTATATATAATATCTTTGAAAATAGCTGGGTTCCGGTCAGTATCTTTTTCTCCAGATTACGGTTTCTTTTTAATTGATCCGAAACAAAAAAAAAAAAATTTTTTTTAGAAACTTCGAAAGAAAAAGAAAAGATATTTTGTTGAAAAACTCGGTATGCATAAGAATCGGCGCCGCGGTTGGTTTTATTTGTTTCCGCGGAGTTAAAAATTTTTCCTTTTTTTTCTTTTTTCTTTTTTTCTTCTTTCTTCTATGGCTACTTATCTGCAATATATAGTCTTCGATCAAACATTTTAGAAATGTTCCCGTGGAAAAAATGTGTTGCTCTCGTAGGGCTGTTTAGATAGTTAAGAATAAATTTTATATCACTGTTAAGGATTTCGTTTAGTATGCAAGGAAAAATATTTATATTTGTTTTGATTATTAATGAATCTACTAAAAATAAATAACGATGAGCATTATTTTTTGTTTTGAAATTTATTGCGACAAAATTTTCAGTTATATATATATATATATATATATATATATATATAAGTTCATTATATTATTTTTTTTTCCAAATATTAAGTTTTCTATTTTTTAGAATTAAAGAAAACCTTTTTTAAAGTTCTCTTGGAGTTCTTAGATTCTTTCATATAACCCAAATCAAACAAAAAAAAAATAAACTAGTGTATTTAATTTTTTTTTTTTTAAAAATATAAATAAAAAATGGTAAGTACGGATGTTTCTATGAAAGAAGACATCAATACTGTCTCTTCGGGAACTTCGAGTTCTCGTAGTGTCGTTGAAGAAGTTCAAGATTACGATGTTCAAGATGCTATGAAAGCTGCAAACGGCATGGATCAAGAATCCATGTCGAAATTATCAAGAAGAGATTCTATGACTTCTGCAGCTCAATCAAATGTAGATATAAATAGAAAATTATCAAGAATGTTGACTGAAACCAATATGGTCGGTGTCGATGAGGACGAAAATGACATCAAGGAACCAAACTACTCGGACGTTCCTCCAATGGGTGGTGATAGACCATACCCACCAGCATTGCCAAACCAAGAACTATTCGAAGTCACTTTCGATGGTCCAAATGATCCAATACATCCTTTCAACTGGCCAACAAGAAAGAAGGTCACCATTTGTGTCATCTTATGTTTGGACTGTATCGGTATCTCCATGGGTTCTTCTATTTTCGGTAGTGGTGTCACTCAAATCACTGAAATTTATGGTGTTGCTCAAGTCGTCGCCATTTTAGGTGTCACTTTATATGTCTTAGGTTTTGCTGCTTCTCCTGTTATCTATGCTCCTCTATCTGAAATCTATGGTAGAAAAGGTGTCATTGTCATTTCTGCTTTCGGTTTTGCTCTTTTCCAATTTGCCGTTGCCACTGCTGAAAACTTACAAACTATTTTGATTTGTAGATTTTTTGGTGGTTTGATTGGTGCTGCACCAATGGCCGTTGTTCCAGCTTCTTTCGCTGATATGTTCGGTAATGACATGAGAGGTAAAGCTATTTCTTTATTTTCCTTAGGTGTTTTCGTCGGTCCAATTTTGGGTCCAGTCATGGGTTCTTATATTGTTCAACACACAACTTGGAGATGGTTAGAATATGTTATTGGTTGTTTTGCCTCTTTGATTTTCGTTTTGATTTGTTACTTCATGGAAGAAACTCATCATCCAACCATTTTAGTTCGCAAAGCCCAAATGATGAGAAAGAAGACTAATAACTGGGGTATTCATGCTGCTCATGAACATGTTGAATTATCAATCAGTGAAATTGTCCAAAAGACGGTCACTAGACCAATTAAAATGTTATTCACAGAACCAGTTTTATTAATTATCACTATTTACAACTCTTTTGTTTACGGTATCTTATATTTAATGTTGGAAGCTTACCCAATCATTTTCGTTGAAGGTTATGGTTTCTACACAAATGGTGAATTACCATACATTGCATTAATTATCGGTATTATGGTTTGTACTGTTTACTTATGGAAGGATGAAGATCGTTACTTGAAAAAAGTTAAAGAAGCTGGTGGTTTAGTTCCAGAAGCCAGATTACAACCATTAATCTTCTCAGGTATCATCTTTGCCATTGGTATTTTATGGTTCTGTTGGACTGGTAACTACCCACATAAGATCCACTTCATGGTTCCAACCGTTGCCGGTAGTTTCATTGGTTTTGGTTTGTTTGGTATCTTTTTACCATGTTTGAACTATATCATTGAATCTTACTTATTTGTTGCTGCCTCAGCTGTTGCCGCAAACACTTTCTTAAGATCTGGTTTCGGTGCCGTTTTCCCATTATTCGCTGGTTACATGTTCCACGGTATGGGTACCGGTTGGGCTGGTTTATTATTAGGTTTATTTGCTTTTGCATTAGTACCAGTCCCAATCTATCTATTAAAATACGGTAAAGGTATTAGAGTCAGATCTAAATATGCTTATTCTGGATAAATTAATTTAAATTAAATCAGTGCTAAGATATTGAATTACAACTTGAAAGCTAGAACCGCTGGCAATTGTATTTTACATCAAGAATTTAATTTTCGAATTGTTTTTGTTTTGCCTAATGTTTTTTTAGTCATGGATTTGTTAGTTGAATTTCTTGTTTAGTTTTATTAACAAAAAAGAAGATGTTTGAGAAAAGAAAAATACTCCTGTATTTTCAATATTCAAATATAAAAAAAAAACCCTAATAATTAATCTGCATTAAAAAAAAATTTAAATTTTTTTTTATCACTCCATTTTGCAAATATATACTATAAAATTAAAATATATAATATATAAATCAATCAAATATATTTTAAAATTAATAAATATCAATAGAAGTTATTATTATGTCATTTGAACCAATCTATCAACCAGGTCTTCCCTTGCTAACTTCTTGATCTTGTGCTTGAAACGTCGTGTATACTCTTTAGATACATTCACAGAATGTATTACCCGACCGTTGAGCTCAAAAGACAAAATTTCCCAGAAGGACCCAGAAGGACCCAGAAGGATCGAGTTTTAACCATAACAAATTCCACTAATTAATTTTCTATTTTCTGGGCCACTTTCTCTTGTATTTTAAAATCGACCATTATATTTAATATTTTTTTAAAGGGTGATCTGATTTCAAAGGGGTGGGTTTCCCACTGTAAAGAGAGGCAACTTTGAAATTTTAACAGTGATAATTTCTTATTTTATAATAAATTAATGGTTTTTTGTATGGGAAGCGCTTTGATTTAATTCAGAGATGCTTAGAATTATAAAGAAATTGCAATTTTACATAGTTAAGAGAGTTTTTTTTGTAGTCAGAACATGGAACTTTAAAGGAATACCAATTTTAATTTCTTATTGAGTGGATTTTAAAGACTAATTAAATTCTTAATACCTCTTTTTTTTTTTTGTTAATTGAAATTTGTATGTATCGTAAATTCTAATTGTTTGTTTTATTTCGAACTAAGGGGTCTACAACATAATTAAGTTTGCATCAATTTCTTGTATTTTATTTTATTGTTAAGTATATTTCAAGTTCTACTTACTTTCTTATTTCGAGTGACTTCTAGAAATTTCTAGTTAATTCAAGTACATATTCTTAATTGAATTTTTAATTATTTTTAAGAAATGTTTATTTTAAATTTTAATTAGCAATTAACTGTTCGCTTAATACATAATTAAAGTTATCAATGATAAAATAATAAATATTTCTTAATATATAAAGGATACTTCCTTTGATCTAAAATTAAAATTCTTAATTTATTTATTTTACCTTATTTTTCATTTTTTTTTTCACTTTTCTATATTCAATATATAAGATCACATCGAGAGATAAAAAAGACGAGAAATATAAAAATTAAAATTTTTTTTTTTTCTAACAAACATTATAAACATATTCCAAAAGAAAAATTAATCAAACATGAACGACGAAACACAATTTACTGAAAGAGCTTTAAATATATTGACAATTGCTCAAAAATTAGCAACTGATCATCAACATGCTCAATTACAACCAATTCATATTTTAGCTTCTTTCATTGAAACTCCAGAAGATGGTTCTACTCCATATTTACAAAATTTGATTGAAAAAGCTCGTTATGACTATCCAAATTTTAAGAAGATTGTAAATAGAACATTAGTTAAAATTCCACAACAAAATCCTGCACCTTCTCAAATTAGTCCATCATATGCATTAGGTCAAGTTTTACAAGACGCTGCAAAGATTCAAAAGCAACAAAAGGATTCTTTCATTGCTCAAGATCATATTCTTTTTGCTTTATTTAATGATTCATCAATAAAACAAGTCTTCAAAGAAGCTCAAATCGAAGTAGAAGCTGTTAAACAACAAGCTTTAGAATTAAGAGGTAATCAAAGAATTGACTCTAGAGGTGCTGATACAAACACTCCATTAGAATATTTGACTAAATATGCCGTTGATATGACAGAACAGGCAAGACAAGGTAAATTAGATCCAGTGATCGGTAGAGAAGAAGAAATTAGAGGTACCATTAGAGTATTGGCTAGAAGAATTAAATCTAATCCATGTTTAATTGGTGAGCCAGGTATTGGTAAAACTGCTATTATCGAAGGTGTTGCTCAAAGAATCATCGATGATGATGTCCCATCTATTTTACAAAATTCTAAATTATTTAGTTTAGATTTAGCTGCTTTAACAGCTGGTGCCAAATATAAGGGTGAATTCGAAGAAAGATTAAAGGGTGTTATCAAGGAAATTGAAGACTCTAAAGTATCAATTATCTTATTTATTGATGAAATTCATACTTTAATGGGTAACGGTAAAGATGATGCTGCTAACATTTTAAAACCAGCTTTATCCAGAAGTGGTTTAAAAGTCATTGGTGCTACCACCACTAACGAATATAGATCTATTGTTGAAAAAGACGGTGCTTTTGAAAGAAGATTTCAAAAGATTGAAGTTTCTGAACCAACTGTCAGACAAACTGTTGCTATTTTAAGAGGTCTACAACAAAAGTATGAAATCCATCACGGTGTTAGAATTTTAGATAGTGCTTTAGTTACAGCTGCTCAGTTAGCTAAAAGATATACTCCATACAGAAGATTACCAGATTCCGCTTTAGATTTAGTTGATATTTCTTGTGCTGGTGTTGCAGTCGCAAGAGACTCTAAACCAGAAGAATTGGATTCTAAGGAACGTCAATTACAATTACTACAAGTTGAAATCCAAGCCTTAGAAAGAGACAAGGACGCTGATTCTACTACTAAAGAAAGATTGCAAAAGGCCAGACAAGGTGAAGCTTCATTGGTTGAAGAATTAGAACCATTAAGAAAGCAATACGAAGAAGAAAGACATGGTCACCAAGAATTAACAGATGCTAAGAAAAAATTAGATGAAATGGAAAACAAAGCATTAGATGCTGAAAGAAGAAACGATACTGGCACAGTTGCTGACTTAAGATATTTTGCTATTCCAGATATTCAAAAACGTATTACTGAATTAGAAAATCAAGTCGCTGAAGAACAAGCTCGTGCAGGTGCTAATTCTATGGTTCAAAACGTTGTTGATTCTGATACCATTGCTGAAACTGCCGCTAGATTAACCGGTATTCCAGTTAAGAAATTAACCGAAAGTGAAAATGAAAAGTTGATTCATATGGAAAAGGATTTATCTTCTCAAGTTGTTGGTCAATTAGAAGCAGTTAAGGCTGTTTCCAATGCCGTTAGATTAAGCAGATCAGGTTTAGCTAATCCAAGACAACCAGCATCATTCTTATTTTTAGGTTTATCCGGTTCCGGTAAGACTGAATTAGCCAAGAAGATTGCCGGTTTCTTATTCAATGATGAAGACATGATCATTAGAGTTGATTGTTCTGAATTAAGTGAAAAACACTCTGTCTCCAAATTATTGGGTACTACAGCTGGTTACGTTGGTTTTGAAGAAGGTGGTTTTTTAACTAACCAAATTCAATACAAACCATATTCTGTTATTTTATTTGATGAAGTTGAAAAAGCCCATCCAGATGTCTTAACTGTTTTATTACAAATGTTAGATGATGGTAGAATCACCAGTGGTCAAGGTAAGACAATTGATTGTTCTAATAGTATTATTATTATGACCTCGAATTTAGGTGCTCAATACATTCAACAACAACCAGGTTCTAAAGTTCAAGAAGCCACCAAAGGTTTGGTCATGGCCGCAGTTAAACAACATTTCAGACCAGAATTTTTAAATAGAATTGCTGGTATCACTGTTTTCAACAAATTATCAAGAAAGGCTATCCATAAAATAGTTGATATTCGTTTAGCTGAGATTGAAAAGAGATTCGAAGACAATGACAAACATTACAAGTTAGATTTAACCGAAGAAGCCAGAGATTTCTTGGCTAAATACGGTTACTCTGATGATATGGGTGCTAGACCATTGAATAGATTAATTCAAAATGAAATTTTGAATAAATTAGCAATCAGAATCTTAAGAAATGAAATTCAAGATAAAGAGACAGTCAAAGTAATTTTAAAGAAATCAGAAGATTCCAGTGACGATATAATGGAAAGTTTAGATGTATTACCAAACCATGAATCAACAATCAATGATTTAGACTTAGACATGGATGATATTGATATGGATGACTCCACACATATTGCATCAGAAGATTTAGATTAGATTAAAAACAATTCAATTTCCTTATATTATATAAATTATATAGAATAAAAAAAATTATAATAAAATAAAATAAAATAAAATAAAATAAAATAAAATAAAATAAAATAAAATAAAATAAAATAGAATAGAATAGAATAAGCATTTACCAAATTAAAAAATTTATATATATTTGTTGTTGTAAATCAAATCATACCACCTTTTTTTTTTATTGTATCTCTTTATATAGTTGTAAATAGAAATAATATTTTTGAAAAAGACGGAGTAAATAAAAAATAAAAAAACGAATGTTAGTTACTATAGTACGATTCTCAATTGACCTACCTTAAGTTCTTACAGAAAATGACTAGCAAACACATAATTCACTTTTCTTTTTTTATGTGTTTACGTTTATATTATGTATTGTTATTGTGCCCCAATAAAATCACTACATATATTTGTGTAAGAACATAAAAAAAAAGAAATAAAAAGAGATGATTAGATAAAAAAAAGAAACGTTTAAAATGTAATTGGAGACGTTTTGAGGTTTCTCATAAGATTTCGTTAAGAAAAGCCAATACATATGTTATAAGACAACAAATAATTATTATTTTTTTCAAGTGACTGAATAGTTCATTAATATGTAGGATCTTTCAAAAAGATTTCCCTTTGAATGAGAAAGGGTTTCCTAATTAGGATAAACAGTTGTCTCGTAAATCTTAATCAAACAAATATTTTTTAATACCAGTAATTTGTTGAGAGAATCAAGTATTTTTGGGAACTAACTAATTTTTGATTTGCGTGTTTCTTTAATAATGATTAGTACATTGAATTGTTGTAATTTCTTCTGGTTTTTTTTTTCTATGGTTAACACTTGATTAAATATATGTTATATAGAGAGCAAGAGAAGGAATTGATGATTAAATTTTTTGTGTTTTTTTGTGTTTTTGTGTTTTTGTGTTTTGGTGTTTTTGTATTAATTCTATGTAAATCATTCTTTGATTTTTGTTGTTTGTTTGTTTGTTTGTTTTTGCCTTATAATGAATGCCACAAAATCAATTAAATATTATATTATTTAAAAGATTTTTATGTTTTTTTTTTATTTCTTGGAGTATAAAAAGACAAGTTTTTTAAATTATTTCTTTTAGATTTCCTCACTTTTTGAGGTTCACTCCAGATTTATTAATTTTTTTACTTACTTTATCAACAAACAAAAAAATATTATTTTTTAAAATATTTATTGATTGTTTTAGGTATTTCTCTATATCGCAGCTATAAAATATATTATTACTAAAGTTTTAGAGATTAATTAATTCGCACACGTGATTATTTTTAGGTTTAAAAACAAAAAAAAAATTTAGACTAGCCGCTAAAATAACTATAATAGTTCTCGTTTCTTTTTTTTTGGAATTAGCCGCTGATACAAAAAAAAAAAAACTATTAAAATAAATAAATAATAAAAAAAAAATATATTATAATTGATTGTTTTTATTAATATTCTTATTCATATTCTTTTTGCTTTAATTCATTGGTGTTCTGTTGTTGAAGTTATTTTCTTTAATAAATAATAAAAATACAAGAGAATGGAAGATTTACAAAAGAAGAATGATGATTCAAATTTTAATTTGAAATCGTTGAAAACAAATTTAGATTCTATTTCGAATGAAAATATTGAAAATATTGAAAATATTGAAAATGCTAATGACAACGCTAGTGCTACTGGCAACGCTACTGGCAATGCTACTGGCAATGCTACTGGCAATGCTACTGGTAGTGCTACTGGTAACGGTGCCAGTTTTAGAGGTAGACCTTCATCTTGTATATTCGTTGCCAGTCTTGCTGCAACTTTATCAGATGATGAATTATGTATTTCTGTCACAGAAAATTTTAAAAAATTCGGTGATTTAGCTCGTGTAAAAGTCTTAAGAGATCCTTCTAATAGACCTTACGCATTTGTACAATATACAAATGATAAAGATGCTAAAAAGGCTTTGAAAAAAGCTCAAGGGACAAGTTTAAATGGTAGATTGTTAAGATGTGAACCTGCAAAAGTTAATAGAACATTATTTATAACTAATCCAATTAAAAAAATCTCTTCAATTGATATACAAAAATTATGTGAAAAATTTGGTGAACTAGAATTGGTTGTTCCAAATAGAGAAAATAATCAATTTATTAAAAGATATAGTTACCCACTTTCAAATAGTAATTCCTGGTTTGTACAATTTGCATATAGAGATGATGCTATTAGAGCTTTTGCAAATTTTAGAGGAGATAATTTCGGCATAAATAATAATTCTAATAATAATATTATTAATTATAATGAAATTAATGAGAATTCGAAAGAAAATGAAGATGATAATGATGACGATGATGACGATGATGATGATGATGATGATGATAAAAATGTAATTGAAAAAAATATTAATAATTCAAATTTAATGAACGCTTCTCAATCAAAATCAAATTTATCATTAAAAAATTTAAATAATGAAAATTTAAATAATATATGGGAAGTTGATTGGGTACAAAATATATCAGTACCAAGACATTTTAATCTTTTAATTAAAAATGATGAAGATTCGAATTCAAATTCAAATTCTAATTCAAACAATATTAAAGTTAATGATATTTTATTGAAATCAAAAGGTTCAGAAACTAGTTTAAATTCTTCATCAATAATTAAAAATAGATATACAATGTCACAATATTCTTTTGAAAATGAAAACGGCGAAATAATTTATAATTCAGAGACTGATTCTGAAAAATTTATTGATTATGAAGAGAATAATGAAAAATTGATTAATAATTTAAATGGAAATAATAGTAATAAAGGAAATAATAATGAAATTGAAATTGAAGACGGCAAAGAAAATGATAGTTTATCTGAAACGGATGAAAGTGACACTGATGAATCAGATAGCGATTTTTATAATAATACTACTGATGACAGTAATTCAGTTAGAATTGATAAAAAATCAATTTTTGTCGGACAGTTAGATCCGGGAACGACTAAAGAAAATTTAACTGAAAGATTCTCAAATCATGGTAAAATTATTGATTTAAATTTGATAGTTAAACCAACAAACATTTTTGCATTTATTTCATTCAATACAGAAGAAGCTGCTGCTGCTGCTTTAGAGAGAGAAAATCATGCAATTTTTTTGAATAAAACAATGCATGTTCAATATAAAGAAATAGGTGGTTTGCATAGAAAAAAATTTCATGGCAACAAAAATTTTAATAATAATTTCTTTGATGGTTCTAAAACTTTTACAGGTCCACAATTTAATTTAGCCCCACCACCTATTAACATTTATAGAAAAAGAAATTCTATGGATTATGAACCTCCAAATATGTATAATTATATGTCGCCAATGCCGCCAATTCCAATGCCACCTAATTGTTCATACCCAACTTCAATGACAGATTACGATATGAATAATTATATGCCATATTCAAAGAATTCGAATTATACATTTAGAAGAAAATCTTTCCCTATTAGATCAAATAATTCTGTAAGAAACAATAGTAATAGTTACCCAAGATATGTTGTTTCACCAAACAATTATAATTATAAGAACGATTATGGAAGTAATACAATATCAACAAACACATGTATGTCAAATACAACAGGTGAATTGATCTCCGAAAAATCAGATTCTTTAGAAAATTCTGTTTCTACTTCTAAAGAAAATGATTCAATTGAGGTATTAGCAGATTTACAAGATACAATAACTACAAACGACGGCACTATTGATAAGACAAAAGAAACAGGTTCAGTAAACGCAAAATCAGAAGTTAGTTTATCAGAAATTTCTCCAACTTCAAAAAATATTGAAATGAATAATAAAAAGAAGTTTTACAAAAGAAATTCATTCTATAACCAACCTGTCAAGCCATATTACTTTCCACAATACTATTATCATCCTATGAATTACCCAATGGCCCCAAATATGGGATCTCATGCGGCCAACTCATCTTATATGATGCTTTATCCATTCCCACCTCCACCTCCAAGTAGCGCAATGTTAAATAACCCATTACCTATGGGAAGAATAAATTCAAATTTCCAAAGCACACCTCCAATTATGTCAGAACATAGATATAATGCAGCAGAGGCACAAAGTTTTACCAATCCTAACAAATCTTATGAATTAGATTATTAAACTTCATTTCATCAAGAAAGCTATTTTAACCAGGTCAATCAAAGACTGGTTCAGCCAAATCATAATATACCCTAAAATAAGGTTTTGTACTACCGATAATAAATCATAATAAATTGTTTAAGTTATTGTTTTATATAAATTTTAGTTCTTATAGTTATTTAATTCATATATTTTTTAAGATTTTATTTTTTTTTTAACGTTTTGTTTTACTTGGCATCCTGCTTTGATGAGAGATTTAAAAAAAGGTGCGCCCGGAAAGAAACATAAATTTAATTATAATAAAAAAGAACATTTATATATTTACATGGAGGAAAGTTTAAAATTTTATACATTTAAATATATTTTTTAATGATATCAACCATAACACTAGATTAAATATCAATTCAATAATTTAGAATCCTTAAACCATTTTTTGACAGTATTTCGATCACTAAACAACAACCCATTTGATGGATTTGATGCCACAAATTCATTTGGAAATGTGGTATTAGATTGTATTCTATATGGAACATATACAGTGTCAACCTTGTTAACTATCATTTTTTTACCATTTATTGTGTTTTTTTTAACACTGATGGTGCCATTCAAAAATAATTCCGGAAACTTAATGCTATTCTTTTCATTACTAGATGTTTTAACCAGTTTGTAATTAACATATATCTGGAACTTACTCTCTTCAAAAATCAAATATTTTAAATAACCAATACTATATTTTCTTATTTTTGATAAGTCATCTACTGAATATATTGATTTTGTATCTTTTGACCAAATACAAAAAACAGTTGATTCAAATGGTGGCGTAATAATTGGAAACATTTTAATTCCTGCCTTTTTTGCTAATTCTTTAATATAATCTCCTGTTTGTATACTCAAATTGAAGGAATGTTTATGACATCTTAATTTTGGAACAGCATAGGTCATCTTTGGTATATAAATGTCTTTATTATAAACCATAATTATTGAAACTTCTCTAAATACACCAAGCTAAACAGCTGGCACAGTTATATTTATGCTGTCATCAACCAAATTATTGAAGCATCTATCTTTCAAATTCACCTCTTTACGATAAACTCTTGTATATAATATAATAGATGCATTTAAGCATGCCAAAAAGTACTTCTTCACATTTTTTAATTTTAATTTTGATTTTTTTGTTTTTATCATCAAAGGCAGTAATTGTTTTAAAAAAAGCTTCTGCAAATAAAATTGAATTATTAGTGTCAACATCAAAGAAAATATATCTGTTTCTACTATTTGGATGGGCTAATTTAAGTAATGGTATATCACTCTTCATTGAAAATATTTTTCTTTTTGACTTTAATTGTCAATGAGTACAATATTTTTGGATGACAAAATTCCAAACAAATAAAGCTATACGGTTTATAAATATTATGAAATAAACAAAAGCTTAAATTAATCGAGAAACTTTGACGACAATATAAGATATATTCTACTAGAATGGTTACTTAAATATTTATACTAAAAACAAAAAAATATTAAAATTTATTTCGAAATTATAAAAATTATATTATTGGTGATCAATAGGGCAATAAAATACTAAATTTAATGGTTCCTTGTTTATTCATAGAAAATTTAACTTCGTTTATTAAAGAGGTATTATAATGATCTTTATAATTGGCATATTCGTTTCTGGTACCTTATCCAGTTGCATAATATAATACCGACACCCTCAATCACCAATGTGTCAATACTCCATCTATAACCATTATATCAAACTCTCTCATTGAATATCAATTAAAAATTAAAAATTGTTTCATATTTAATTACAATCACATTGCTTCTCACTATAAAAGATCATACTATGATGATATTTGTAAATTATCAAAGGATACACACCCAATATTTGCAGGGTGTGTTATAGATATTCAATATTTTTAATCTTCAAGCAGTTGTAAAAGAAATAAAACATAATATTCTAGGTTGTAATTTTTAATAGTACAATTTATTACCATATATCACAGCTCAGAATTGAATAGAATTTAAATGATATTGGAAATTATCAATTCAAAAAATCTCAATGATAAGCTTAATAAACTCCTATAAAGAAACAAGATTAAAAGTTCATCTTACTTTTAAAATATAAGAACAGAATATGAAAACAATTTTGAGGTAGTTATTAGCAGGTTGCACCTGTTACGAAATTGTTCGGAATAAATCATTGTAATGGTATCTGATTAATAAATTTTAATGGAATAAAATTCCAAAATTTATGCTACTATAAGAAAATTTATGTTGTAAATGCCAATTAAAATAACAAAAACCAAATATCCTATTATTGGAAGTTCTATAAAATAATAATTATCTTTAAATTATATAAAAATCCGATTTTACATTTACATTTAGAAATTCAAAGTACATTGAACCAATTATATATTTATTCTTTCAAAAGAAGAAGGTTTTATTGTAAGAGAAGAATAATTTTGAATTAAATAAAAGGAATTCATCTAAAAAGGGATAATATTTTGATATGTAATATTTGTCTGTATCTGATCGAATAAAGAAAAAGAAAAACGAAAATAGATTTAATACTGCCGTTGTTGAATATCATAAGCTGAGCATATTTTGTAAGCGACTCAATCCCTTTAACCGTGTCATTATATTATCTTAAGATAGTACGAAATAAATACAAATATATAAGGTTTCATAAAAAGAGTCAAATTGAAATTAAAATATAATATATAATGCAAATTAGAAAAAAATTGATACATTAATAGAAGGTATATATATAAATGATATTTATTCAATTACTAACCAAAATCCAGCATCGAAATAATACAAAACAAAACAACAACGTATAAAATTCAATTGGTTTATATTAGGATGTAAAATGTTTTTGTTATTAATTAAATATAATTGGTAAAGTGATTGAAGGACCGGAGGTGCTTCTAATCCTAATGTACTTCTGGTAATTATTACATTATTTATATCGATTGTTATTTATTAAAGTTCATGTTCTCTTTCTAACATGAGAAATACACAAATATTATTTATCTAAATATCTCTTCTTTATACATCAATTGTTTCTCTAATTTGCATTATAATTTACAATTTTAATTTACAATTAATTTACAATTGACTCTTAATTTGAACCAATACAATAACTTATGAATATATGATTGTGTCAGCGTATAGAGCTTTATAATATAGATGTGTTTACAACGATAATATTATATTTTCAGATTCATGGATTGAAATAAGAAATTCTAATTGTGTGAGAATAAGAAATTCACGTTTCACATATTTTAGAGGATTCGAGAAGTTTGATATCCTTAGTTCAGAAATACAAGAAGAGGAATTTGAACTTTATAATTAAGTGATCAATTCATAGTCAATTGTATAAAAGCTAAAGATATTTGAAATTATGAAAACCTTGTATTTCCATAATTTATGTAAAATTAATATGTAATATATAATTTAAATAAACCTAAGGTTTATACAACTTATAATATCACGCAAACATCCTTAAACTTAATTTATTCTAAAATGAACTCAACAGTTGAAACAAATAACAACAACTCCGCTGGCAGTCCAATTGTGACAGCCAAGTCTGACACATACGCGGATCAAAGAACTGCCTTTGAACAATATGTTTAATTTAGGTTACTTTTGGACCTAACCCCCTTTTTCGCAGATCTATGAGTCATCTATTTCTGGGTTGAGGGTTTTACCTAATTCAGAGGGCTACGTTTTATTTCTACTTACACAAGTATTCCTTAAGAAAATACTAGTACAACGCTATTGTAATATAGTTTATTACTTCTGAATGGATGAACTCATTTCTTAAATATTCTTTTTTATTATAATTAATTAATTTATATATATATTTTATATTTATATATCTTCTTACTCTCTTTCCATATGGGAAAGAGATGAGGTTCATCAATTCATTATTGGGGTCTTTATATACCTTTTACTTTTGGATGGATTGTTCAACTCGACAACGATGTTGAACAAAC
>JAJMDZ010000046.1:0-26077 GCA_030573835.1 Tetrapisispora taiwanensis (nom. inval.)
ATAATAATAATAATAATAATAATAATAATAATAATAATAATAATAATAATAATAATAATAATAATAATAATAATAATAATAATAATAATAATAATAATAATAATAATAATAATAATAATAATAATAATAATAATAATAATAATAATAATAATAATAATAATAATAATAATAATAATAATAATAATAATAATAATAATTACAGTGATAATTACATTGATACTGACAACTTTGATAAAGCAAAATCCAATGCTGCAAAGAAATTAAAAAATTACAATGATCTTTTTGATATTTCCGATGACGATGATGAATATATTGATTTTGACTATAATGATAATGGCGAAGATGAAGAGATAATTCAGCAGAAATCAAATAATGAAAGCTCGAAAAACGCCATTAAAATAAATACTCAAAATAATAGTAAGAACAAAACGAAACTAACTTCAATGGCTGACATATTTGATATTGCAGATGAAGAAGAGGATGAATTATGCATTGACAACCAGGGAGCTCGTTTTGAATTTGATGATAATGATTTTGAAGATAAGATTGTTAATCGTTTTTCTCAAACAGGGCCCATAAATGAGAATGATACTGACACTGAATTTTCTAGAAAAATCTCTGAAAATGATCTTAATACGCCAACAAGGCTAAAATTCGACAAACCTGAATATTCACAATATGATAATATTTCTTTCAATGACAAATTTACAGAATCAACTTCAACTAAAGCTCAAAACCATATTGTCATACTTAATGGATCCGAACAAAATTCGTTAAAATTTCATGACATTAATTCAAATTTTGAGTCTGATATTCCAGGGTCAACTAGTGATTTATTTTTTATTGATGAAAATGAAGAAGATGAATATTTAAATGGTATTAACCTACAGGAGGATGATTATCTAGACGAAATTAATGATGTGCCTGAAGATTATGAATTTTCTGAACGTCATTATTCTTTGAATAGCATGACATCTTTATCAAGACAATCAACAGGTTCTTTTAGAAGAACACATAGTTTTTCAGATAAACCAATAGGGACTGTTAAAGATAACAACCCAATACAAAATAAGTTAGAAATAAAGAATAAAACTATTACATTTTTTAACAATCAATGGAACAATCCAATGTCTAGTGTGGTAAGAAGACGTTCGCCAAGGAAGTCATCTCCAATCAAATTTGACTCAACTCCAAAATTTAACGGTGATAAGATTTTGTTAACTCCTCAACAATCTAAAAACACTGAAATACTGTCGCCATTGAAAAGTAAAGAGTTAGAAAAGCCAACTCCTGAATTTATGCAAGAGGTTACGTTAAGTCCCATTCAAGAAGGTACTTCTTCGGTTGATAGTTCACCACGTTTATAATAATTGAGAATTAATTATAATTAACTACATATTTAATATTTATATTTTGAACTAGAATATAATTGAAATTGTTTATTATTATTATCTGCAGATATATATATTTTAGAAATTGATATAGCTAGCCTAATAATAGTAGTTTTTTATTTGATTAAATCAATATCTTTCTGTTAGTTCCCTGGATTCTGGTCCTATTTAGATTTCTAAGATAATGATTCTCAGTTATTTGATTGCTAAAATTGTTTGACAATTTAATAAAGTCCTCTGTTGTGTTTAAGCTTTTCTTTGGAGGTATCACTTTCCATGTATGATTCTTGGTAATTTTTAAATCAGGGAGAACAGGTTGTTTAATAACTTGAGCATTAGTTGCTTTATTAATATTTTGATTAACTAAATTATAGATTACGTTCTTGGCGTCATCTGCAACATCTTCGCATAACTTTAAAATATCTCCATGATTAGGGTATGAACGAGATCTTTTATGAGTATTGTAAGATCTTGAACCCATTTTAAAAGATTGTTTCAGATTGTTTGAACCACTGCTATTTAACCTAGATGTATCTATAAATGTACAACTCTTGGTCGGTTTGTGTGTAACCCCTGGTCTTTTTATATCTTGTATATTATCAGGTTCAACAATCTTATCTTCATCTAAGATAATTACTTCAACAAGTTTGCCGTCTCTGAATTCCATAGAAGTCTTATAATCAAAATCAAAATCATTCTTATTCTTTTTCTTTATAATATTCTTCTTAAAACCATTAGCATTAACATTTCTATTATTTGTATGTTCTAAAGATGTACCAATTATATTTCTCTTTTTATCTTTTACATTTATAGCATCGATTTGATTGTATGAGCTTACACTTGTTTGGTAAGATGTTTTAGAAAATTCTGAGTTATGTGATTTTAAACTTTCAGAATTTGATAAAGTTCTTATTGGGCCATTCGCTGTTTGATTTACCAATGCTTCTCTTAACTTAACATTTGCACTTAATTCCGTTGTATTTATATTAGTGTGTTCAGGAGATAATGGAATGGAGAAAGAATGAAATGATGATAATGGCTGTATTTTACCGATCATTTCATCTTCTAGATTAATAGTACTATTAATTTTAACTTCCAAATCTTTTTGAGATTCAAATTGCATGTTTTGTATGTTGTTTAACATATCAATATTTTTCTGCAATATTTCAACATTCTGGTTGATTGAATCAGTAACTGTATTAGGTATATGGAACATTGGAATGTTATCATCAGCATCTAGAGATTGGTATGAATAATTTGTCATATTATCCAAACTTGAATTATATTGTGAATGATCCGGAACTATTACTAATGAAGCGACAATACTGTTAGAGTCAGAATCTTCATATAATGATGAATTTGAATTTTCATTATCTTCATAATTATATTCATCTATTATGGAATCTTTAGCATCTACATTAATGGTTGGATCCTCTTTTGAATTTTGATTGAATATATCTTCTTCCTTTTGAGCAACGGCATCTGCAACTTTATTTATTGCCAACTCTAGTTGCTTAGATTTTGTTGTAATATAAGCTTCATTTTTGTCATTATTAATTTCATTAGATGGGTATTGTTGTGATTTATTTTGAATGTCATTAAATTCATTTGAGGATACTCTCATTAAATTCAAAGAGTCAGAAGATGGTCTACTCGAAGATCTTTCTGGTACTTCAATTGAGTTGGTTGTTTGGTTAATCTCATTAAATGAAGTTACATCAATATCATCGGCATTATTGAATATTTCATCGACATTATGTATACTTCTACTTCTTTTATGGGCATGACCAATGTAGCCATTGCTTCCTTTATTACTTCTGCTTGCAAGGCATTGTCTTCTTTTTTCTACCTCATCAGTAACTGTGGAGTCAGAAATTTTAATGAAATCATTATTATTATTATTATTATTATTATTATTATTATTATTATCATCATGATAATCGTTGTATTTGGAATTTATAGTTTGTTCATCTATGTTTACAACTAAAGTTTGATTAGTTTGATTGAAATTATCATTATTATTATTTACATTATTATTTGGAAATTTGAATGTCTTTGAAAGTTGTCCCTTATTATCATTCAATACATTTGTAGTGATCAATTCTTCATTTGGAGATTCATATTTTTCAAAAAATTTCAATGTTCCATTTTTACAATGTGGAGTTACATCTTTTTCTAAATCCAAAATGTTAATATGTTTTAATGGAGTTGATAATATAGCTAAAGATTTCGAATTTTCATTTTTGTTATCTAATTCATTTGAAATCGAATTTTGTTTAAGTTTTGGTTCTGGTAGTGAAGGTAATTTAATTTCATTATTATTAGTATTACTATTATTATTGTTATTATTAAATTTTTTATTTCTGATATTTCTATTTTGTAATTTTAAATTTACATTTGCAAATTCATCTAACCCTAAGACTTCATCGAAATTATTTTTATCATTATTTAAGATATCCAATGTAATTTTATGTTTTGCAGACTCTATCGAACTAACAATTGAATCAACATCTGACAATTCTAAAAATGATGAATTTTTACTGTCTAAATAATTCAAATTATCATTATAATTATTTTCAATATCATCAATTGAATCATTTGAACTGCTATTAAAAGTAGAATAACCATCACCATTATAAATTAATTTATTTGTAATTTTATTTTTATTTTTAGGTGAAATAAATGGTGGTACAGAAATTTGCAAAGGTATAGGTACATTAAATTTATTTAAAGGCGAATCTATTGTCAAATATAGATTTGGTATGTTATCGGAAGACAATGAATTTTTATGATTAATGAGAGGCGGTAGAGATTTAGATCTCTTATGAACTTGATTATGATTATTTTTATTAAAATTCAATGGTGAGATATTACTTATATCACTTAATTCCATTGATTCATCACCGATTAATTCCATATCATTATTTGATAAATTGTCAATAGTTTTAATTATAATTGATTGTAATGAAGAATGTTTTTTATGATTTGAAATCATATTTAAATTTTTATTTTCATTATGAAATTTCCAAATATCTTTAGGCACATTAATCATTATATTTGAATTCAAATCCATTATATGATTATTCGAATTGTTTCCATTCAAACTGATTGAAGGATAAACGATTTTAGTTGGAGAATCCATTATATCATTAATATTATCGATTGCTTTAACATCATCTAAATCAGGTAAAGAAAATCTCACCTGAGAATTAGATTGTTTATGAGAATTCATGGTTGCTTCTCTATTGTATGAATACATGAATACAATGATTACTATATACTCATATATATATATATAAATAAGAGTATATGAGTATATAGTAATAATTGTATTTATTTATATATATTATTACTCTATAAAAATTTCACTATGATTAATTTTAATAATAGCAAAACTAAAAATTTAAAGATACTTCCTAATCAGGTAACATCGTAAACAACAAAACCCTATCCAAACCCTATCCAAAACAATACAGAACCCTAATCAACGGTTAACCCTACCAGCCGGGTAACAAACCATAACCCGGTAAATAAAAGAAAAAAAAGAAATTTAAAAAAACAGAACATAACACAGCGAACAGAGAGAGAGAGAGAGCAGATAATAGAGAGCACACAGTAAAACACCCTCAATCAACAGAACCAATGCTCGTTCAAATCACAGTGCAATAATTTCAATTATAGTGCTATTTTATGTTATGTATGTGTTCTTGTATGAGGGGGAAAAGATGAACGAATTTGTCGATATAATTGTTTATTATGTTATGGTAAGGTGAGACAGTGAGATATGGGTTTTCATGTTTTTTCGTGTGTATAGATTTTATGGGTTTTTGTTAATTATGGGTTGAGAAAAGTATGGTAAATTTATATTAATTTTCTTTGCTAGAAATATTTTTAGAAGAAGTATAGATGTTATCAGAATAACTTAATAAAATTGTAGTTTTTAAAAATATTTATACAAATTAGATATTTTATTATTATTATTTTAGTGGTAATATTATAGAGAAAGAATCATAGTATTAGTATATTGTTGTTATAATTGCACTGCACATATACTACAATACACTAAACACAACAATACACTACACTACACAACACAACAATACACAATGAGTAACGAAGATTATGGTTATGATTATGATTATCTATTTAAAATTGTTTTAATTGGTGATTCCGGTGTTGGTAAATCTAATTTATTATCTCGTTTCACTACAAATGATTTCAATTTAGAATCGAAATCAACTATTGGTGTTGAATTTGCTACAAGAACTATTGAAGTTGAAAATAAAAAAATTAAAGCACAAATTTGGGATACTGCTGGTCAAGAACGTTATAGAGCAATCACTTCAGCTTACTATAGAGGTGCTGTTGGTGCTTTGATTGTTTACGATATTTCAAAACAATCTTCTTATGAAAATTGTAATCATTGGTTAACAGAATTAAGAGAAAATGCTGATGATAATGTTGCTGTCGGTTTGATTGGTAATAAATCTGATTTATCACATTTAAGAGCTGTACCAACCGATGAAGCAAAAAATTTTGCACAAGAGAATCAATTATTATTTACCGAGACAAGTGCTTTAAATAGTGAAAATGTTGATCAAGCTTTTAGAGAATTAATTACTTCAATTTATCAAATGATTAGTAAACATCAAGTAGATTTAGGTTCTGATAATAATAATAATTCAAATGGTCAATCAAATAATATTAAAGGTCCAACCATTAGTTTAACTCCAACTCCAAATGAAAAGACAAAATCATCTTCTAATAACTGTTGTTAAATGAAAATTAAGGATAAAATAAAACAATAAAGAAAACAATAAAAATTTAATTATTATTATTTAATTTTCTAATCAATCATTACTATAATTTTTAATGAAATATATATATATATATATAAACAATAAAACAATGCTAAAAATATAAAAATAAACCTGAAAATTAAAACATAATGTGTTATTCAATTCTATCTTTTGATTTTATCTTTTCATATGTGTTTTTCTTTAAAAACTTTAATTGATTCTTCTTTGTGTCTGAAACCTTTTTTATTTAAAAAGATGAAATTTAAAATCATATTTAAGTTAAGTTAAGTAGATAGATAAATATAACTTTTATATTTGTTTATAATTAAAAAATAAAAAAAAATATCGTCTAATTAAAAGAACAAAAAAAAAATTATCTTGATTTTCTTAAAAATATTATTACAAGTTCATTAATCTATATATTTATAGAAACAATTATATTAAAGACAATATTAAATATTTAGCTGGAATTTGAGTAATTGATATGTTATAACTAAATCCAATTTTGGTTATAGAAATGATTGAAAAATCATTATTCTTTGAAATCACCATCATCTTCTTCATCTTCTTCATCGTCACCTTTAGAAGCATCTAATTCTTTAGCTGTCTTCTTATAATCAATAATCTTACCACGGGTTCTTCTACCTGTGGTGATAATATTAGAAGTATCGATTTCAGCTAAATCATCTTCAAATTCATTTTCTAAAGTAACCATAGAATCTAATTTTTCATCAGATATTTCCTCTTCTTCATCACTATTGTTAGCACCAGTCTTGGCTTCTTTTCTACTTTTTTCTTCATCTTCATTTACTTCAGCATCATAATCGTCATAATTTCTTCTTCTTCTCTTATTCTTAGATTTCTTATCTTTTGAATCAACAGATCCAGTAGATTTTTCTAAATCGGTTTTGGAATCAACTGGGTTAACAGTTTCGGTTTCTTCTTCTAATTTACGTTTTTCTTCAGCCATATTTTGGTTTATTCGAATTCACAATTTTTTATTAAATTATATTTAAACGAGAATAATTACAATACATATATAATTGGTGAAATATAAAATTTTTTTAAAAGAATGAATTATCTAAATTTTAAATGCTTCATTTTAAGAAACTTCATAGCTTTTTAAATTTTGAAAATTTATTTTTATTGTAGCGCATAATTATACAATTTGAAAAATTTAAAATATATAATAACGAAAAAGTTAATAATAAATAACAATTAAAAATATATGCTATATGGTTTAGGTATAGAAATAAATTTGGTTTATGGAATCAAAATTCTTAGATTCAAATAAACAAATTCAATTTTTCTATTTGGACAATAATACATTGAATTAACATAATATATTAGTAACACAACATAGAAATACTCATGAGCGCTACTTATGGTAAAGTTGCAGTAAAGCAAAATAGTAAATTAAGAAATTTAATCAATTATAGAATTAGAGTAATCACAAAAGATGGTAAAGTGTACGTAGGTGAATTGATGGCTTTTGATAAATATATGAATGTTGTTTTAGGGGATTGTGTAGAGGAAAGGCTTTCGAAACAACAATTACAAAAAATTGTACAAAACCAAAATAAACCAGATCCATCAAATGATAATAAAACTATTAAATCTGAAAAAAGGGTATTAGGTTTGGTCATTCTTAGAGGTGAACAAATTCTATCTACTGTTGTTGAAGATAAACCTGTTTTAAGCAAAAAGGATAGAATCGAGGAAACTAAAAAACAAAAGAAACAGTTAAACAAAGAAAAAAGAGCAAGAAAAAATAATAAAATGGGTAAAATTGCAAAGGATACAGTCAATAATAATGATAAGTCTTCTAGTTCTACGATATCCAATGTCATGCCTCAAAAGGTAAAACAATTCCAACCACCGCCAGGTTTCAAAAGAAAGTGAATAACCTTTTGAATTAATTCAATACTTTGCATAAATAATTTAATCATATATTTGAACTCCATATAAATATTTTTCAAGAAAATTGTGTAACATCTTTAAATCATAAGCAAGTCAACTTTGACAACAATAAATACAGGAAGTTTTTGGTAATATATGCATATATTAACATATCCATAATTTATTTGATTTAAGTATTAAAAATTCCTTTTTATAAATGAATCAAAATACTAGTGTATAATTTAGATATACTATTAATAAAATTGAAACAAATTTACTTTTGAGTTGGTTTTGATATTATTTTCATAGGTGTGTATTTTTTTACGTTTCAATTTCATGGCCAAGTTCTGCAATGATATTGATTATTCGTAATTAGCTTATAATAAGTAAAAAAAAAAGAAATAATTAAATACTAAAAGAATTTACAATTTATTGCAATTTAAGTAAAAAATATTACTCGGTAAGATTTGTATTTTAATATAAATTTTAACCACATTTTAAATTTTATAACATCTTGAAAACAATAGGTTGATTATCTCCGATTTCAAAATATTGAATATCTTCTGGGTTTCAGTACGTTGAAGTAAATTAAATTAAATTGTAAAATACTAATCTAATACAACTAACTCTAAAATAATAATCTATTCGGATAAATTGAATAAAATTTTTAGATATGAGTCTTGTGTGTTATATTAACCCAAATAATTCTATGGATATAGGGCTAAAACATTTGTTCTAATGATAACGTCAGTTTATTATTCTACATACGTTTTTAAGTTAAGAAAATAATTTAATCCTAATTTATCCATTAACGACTTTATGCTCAATAAATAAAATTCGAGAACGTAATAATATTTTCATTTAACAGAAAATAAATGTAGTGAATTTGCGGCTAAAAGATAAATTGTTTTGGTTTAGAGGGTTCTAAAGCTAAAATGGAACAAATATATTCGTAATAGATATCAACTGATAATGAACCATTTTAAAACCTAGTATTGTTATTGAATAGAATCATAATCAGACCCTAACACTTAATAAATTTATTTGCCTCTCGGATAAACTATTTATAACATTCCAGTTTGTTTACCTATTTACATTGTATTGTATGGTGCTTGCAGTACAAATAGTTTTCAATCAAATTTTGTATAAATTATTGTGCAGATAATTTGTTGATGATAATAGCCTTGTTACAAATTAGATAATAAAATTTATTTGCTTTTGTCTTTTAGACATTTTGTACTGATCATTTGGATTTTCTGTTTAATAAAAAAAAGAAACCAAGATAACCTTTTTTATACTGCATTGTGTGAGAGTTCTATATTACATTCAAAAATTCGAAATCATTTGTATAGATGAATATTAATCTAATTCCTTTAATACATTTAATTTATTAAATGACTCGGTTAAAGTTGTTCCGTGGTCATCGAAATAGTTTTTCCGCATCGAAAAATATATATACAAATTCAAACGCAGGTGTGCAATATAAAAAAAAAATTCCGAAAAAATAATGGTAATAATCATTGAAACTATTAAAATAATAAATTTGTGTACTTAATTTTATTGGTAACCTCGTTAGGTTGTCATGCTGTTACTTAAATTTAATAAAAATGACGGAGTTTTTATGAATATAAACAAAAAAAGAAAGAAGTAAAACTGTGTAATGATTTTTTTCTTTAAACTATAATTATAAGTAAGAATATTGATAATAAAATACAGTCTCATTCAATTGTAACGAATTAGTTGTTGATAATAAAAAATTGCCAAAAGGAATTGATATTGATTTGAGTTGTTTTCTTTTCACTTTAATAGTTGTATGAATTATTCTTATAATTGATAATTTGCCAACTCTACCTTATAAAGTTTGTGTTAAGCAGAGATCAAGATCATGATTTTCATTTAATAACCGAATAATTTATAAACGAAAAGACGAACCTAAGTTAGTATTTTTTTTCAAGACTTTTGGTATGACGATTATTGATGTAGGCTTAAAGTTGTTTTATTTATTAAATTCGATCTAATGTTAATAATACTGTACTCTAAGTGTTGTAATATTTATAGAAACACACTGTGTATATTTAAAATAAACTCAATGTAAACAGAACTTACTATGTTTGTAATGCTTAACATCTAGTGAATTAGAAAGTAAAGAAAATACGTAAGTTAACAAACAAAAAACACAAATCCTAGTACAAAAATATTCAATTGTAAAATGGAAGAATCAAGTAGTCTCTATAATTTATACGTAGTGATTAAATAAAATAAAATGAAATAAAATAAAATAAAATAAAATAAACGTTGATCAAAAGGAGAACAATCCCCGCCTGATCTCTCAAAATTTTAACTACCAATTATCTTTTATGATGCGTTTTTAATTATTTCGAATTATTTTCTCGCTATTTTTTACCTCACTTCTCTTTGTTAAGGAATTACTATGTTTTTGTCATTTTTCTAATTAAAAATTTTCTCATCTTCTCGACGATAATAGTCTGTATCATAAAAAAAGAAATGAAATGTTAAAATGGTTTGTGCATTATATTATTCACATTCTGAGTCTCCATAATGTGCGTTGATTGTAATCAACTATTTGTATTATATGGATTTTTTGTTTGTTTGTTTTTTTCTGAAGATCTCTAGGCTCTCCGTGGAACAAAAATAAAATGGAAAAATTGTCAATATTGGGTTAGGAACAAACAATTGTAATACAAAGAAAAATATTTTATCTCCCCACGAATTTGTGCTTTGTCAACTATGTATGTTTAATTGCTTTTTATTTTCTGTTTCCTTTTTATATATATTTATACTTTGTTATTATTGTATTTTAATTGGATAATATTAAATTGTTTCGAAATTTTTAAAAATGTTAACTAATTAATTAATTTAAAGCATAGTATGTAATTCTTACATACTTTCTTTCTTTTTTTCTGTTATTTATTTTCCACATAAACATCTCGGATTATTGTTATCCCTGTTTACGATAACAGCCTATAAAGGTTTATCCGAAAAATTCCGGATTTCTTATATTTATATACCAATTCCCAGATATCGTCTAATACATAAAATATATATATATAACTCATTTCATTATAATTTAAAAGTTTTCAATAATAACATTTTATATATTTATTTTTGATTTTCAATTCATTATTAAATATATATATATATATATTTATTTATTTAGTTATTTATTTATTATAACAAATCAAGTTCTTCCTAAACAATTTTTTTCAAATTTAAAGTTGAATCAGAAGTTTTGAGAACAAAAATTAATACAATATAAAATTATATTGATTGTTATGCATATATAATAAAATCAAATTTAACCTAAATTAAAAATATTTTGAAAAAATGTCTGACGATAACACAGAAATTGATAGACCTTTCATTTGTGATATTTGTAATAAAGGTTTTAGAAGATTGGAACATAAGAAACGTCATATTAGAACTCATACAGGTGAAAAACCTCATCATTGTACTTTTAAAGGTTGTATTAAAAAATTTAGTAGAGGTGATGAATTAAAAAGACATCTGAAAATACATATCAATAAAAAGAAAAAGAAAACTACAAAAAACAGAATTATAAAAAGAAATATATTGACACCTGACGGTAGTTACTTTAGTTTAAATGATTATCATAATAATTTCATTACAAATATAGACAAAAATACATTAGCAAAAATAAAGGAATCTCAAGTGTCAAGTCATCCTTCGTCAATTGTTTCATCTCCTTCTCGTTCTCCATTACCAACAAACAATTCAAATATTAAAATTAATTTTATTGATGATGATAGATTAAAAGGTTTAAATAATGGCATTAGAAAAGCAAAGAGTATAACGCATTTATATTCTAATAATATGGAACTACCGATATCACCAAATTCTTCAAGGTTATCATTGGATAATATTGGTAGTAATAGTAGTAGTTATGTCAATTTACCTAGTTTCTCAAATTCTGTTTCACCAATGAACTACATTGAGCAAGGCAATAATTTCAGTTTTGATCATTCATTGGCAGTAAAAAATATGTCAGAGTTAAATTTTGTTAAAAATGCTAGTTTCCCAAGTCGTGCATCTCCAACCCTTCTTCATCCTTATAGTTATTCAAAAGCATTGTTATTAAATGGTTCCGCTAAATTAGGCTCTAGAAGAAATGCAGAATTTCATTTAGCAGATCAAGAAAATGACAGTGAAGATAATGAATTGATTAAAAATGAAAGTAAAATGGATCCTACTACAAACCATACAGACAAAAAGAACATTTCATTGCCATCGATTAATAGCATTTTTGCCCAAATTGAAATATTTAATGAACTGAAACAATAAAACTACCAGCATGATATTACATAATATATAATATATAATATCTTTTATAACAAATAACAGGTACAATAATGCAATTTGTACCTGTTTTAATACATGAACTGCATTGATTATTAAATTGTTAAATCTTAAATTTTCGCGGCTATATTAATAAATATTTTACGTATGTTGAACATCAAATTTAATTTAAAGAAAAAACTAATAGATTTAATATATTTTATTTATTTTTTTATTTTTGTTAAGTAAATTATAAAAATATACACTATGATATTACATAAAAGTTATTTAACACAGTTTATTTCACATTCATCAATTAATTAAAATCTCCTCAAATTCTAAACATTATCAGAATGGAAATGGTTTTGTCCATTACCTGTGATTATTTGCTTTCTTAAAAACCGGTTTGTTGATATCCCATACCATTGGTTAACATTAATGGTTGGTTACTGTCATAATCTTCGTTAGAAACATTGCTCTTAGATTTTAATTCATTTGATAATTTTTCAATCATATCAGTTTGTTCCTTCTTAATAGATATTTCGTATGGCTTAATGTAATTCTCCAGAGAATTCAACCAAGCTAATTCTAGAACAAAGTCATACTTAACTAAGCTATAAGCAGTGTATAGTAAAGCAACTAAAGCTTCCTTGTTATCGATTTCAACAAAATAATTTAATAAATCTTCAACAACCTTTTTATCTTGCGAAATAGAGGCGGTTTCGATCGCATCCTTCCATAATTTTTCTTGTTTGAAAATTGTTAAACTCTTAGCCCATTTCTTGTTTCTACGGTATAATAAGGCTGCAATTTTCTTGAAAAAGATTAAATCATGTTGTTCTAAACGAGCAGCTAATCCTAATTGATCAAATTTATCGTATGAATCAACGGCTAAAGTTAATGCCTTGTAATCTTCTTCTTCGATCATTAAGTCGTGATAAGCTTCATTGACTACAGAGTTATTCTTTGGTAAGACATTGATTAAAAATGGTTTTATTAATGGTAAATTATCAGATTTGGCAAAAATCTTAACAGTTCTTGGGATGTCTAATCTTGGAGTTAAAACAGTTAATAAATCGATTAATAGTTTTGGATGTTCCTTTACATAGAAGTTAATAGCTTTGTAGTAAATTTCTAAGTTGGAAACCTTGACAACAATTTCTTTGAAATAACCATGATCAAATGATTTTGTGGATTTTTCAATCATGGTCAAAGTAGCATTATCCCATTCATCATAATGGGCGTATAAGAAGACAAGTTCATTCCATAAGTGGGCTTCTTCGACAGCTCTTAGAACCTTTGGAATGTTAATTCTTGACCAGAATAGTTTTAAGTTATCAAAAGTCTTAGCAGGTTCGTATTTAGAGTATAAGATAGCTAATTCAGTAAACATACCCATGTGAGCATTTTCTAATCCTAAACCAGCTTCGAATAAAGAGATTAATTCTTCAAAGTAACCGCTTGATTCATATTTATTGACTAATTCGTTTAATTCTTCAGCGTGAACGATTAAGTTCAAACCACAAATTTGAGCTAATCTAAATTCTTTCTTATCAATACAAGCATCATTAACTTGTTTCCAAACCTTGATATTGGATGCCTTTCTAGCAGTGTCAACGGCAGTTTGGTAATCGCCTAAGAAGACAAGGGTTGAAGCTAACTTAGAGTAATTGGAAATACTAGTGAAACATAACTTGGCAGCTTTATAGTTTTTGCTTGCTAATAATTTATCACCAACAACCTCTAAATTGGCAGCATTAGAGTTAGAGACGATATTTTCAACTTCGTTGATTTTGTCTAAGGCAGCATAAGCTAAAATTAAAGAACCATCGATCTTAGATTCCTTTAAATTTTTTCTAGCCATAACTAAGTATGGAATCAATTGTTCATAATTACCAGCTTCAGCAGCAGTATCGATAACAGCTTCAAAGTTGCTAGAATCCTCGGCCTTGATGTATGATTCAATAGCATCTGGAACTCTTAAACCATCTAATTGGGCAGCACCTAATTGAGACCATAATTCCTTGGTGTTTATCTTTTCGACATATTGATGAGCTCTATCTAAAGATAAAATATCTTCAACAATAACCTTCAAAGCTTTACTGTACATTTCGTGTTTGTCATAAATTTCAAAGGCTTCTTCTTTTAAATCATGTTCAATACATAACTTAGCAATTTCATCAGCATCATAGTTTTCTAATTTTTCAATGTACCTTCTAACCTTATTTGGTTCATACTTGATAGCAGATAATAACAATAGACCTTGTAAAGCAACGTTATCACTGAAAGCAGATTCTTCTAAGACAATCTTTTCTAATAATTCAATCAATTCTAACTTCAAATCGTTTTGCATAAAAGCTTGAACAGCGACAGAGACTGGCTCAGGATCGGTTAGTTCTGGAATACCAACAGAGTTGACAGATTCAATTAATTGTTGTCTGTGGACATTATCAGAAGATAATACAGTGTTCCATAATTCTGGGCTTGAACGTTTTAATAAGTATCTAGCTTGGTATTTGTACATACTGTTTTCATTGGTAATTCTAATTAAATCATCGTCGTTGTTACCCTTGTCATAAGCAATGTAAGCTAAGAATGGATCTCTCTTTTCACAGTAACGACCTACGTCTAATGTGTCATATTTGTCATTTTCTTTTAAGAACTTTTCTGGGTCATTATTAGAATCAATGTAAATCTTAGCTAAAGCATTATAAATAACTTGATCTTGTAAACCTTGAGATAAACATTGTTCTAAGTAAGGTAATAATAATTTTAATTTATTTCTCTTTTCAACTTCTTCAGTTAATTCACCAATTGGAACTTGACCGAAAACTGATTGTAATAAAGATTTGATAAAATTTTCATCACAGTCAACATCTAATAAAGCACCAACAACTTGTGGAGTCTTTGATGGATTAACTTGTTGAACATATGTTTCAATGAAATTCATGTTTTGTTGGTTATATAAATAAATAACCAATTCGTTAACAAAATTGAAACGATCACAGACGGTGATTAATGGTAATTGATCTTCTAAATTAACATCCTTTAAGAAATTCTTAACTCTTTCTGGATCATAAACATTGTTGTCCTTAACAACTCTTTCAATTTCAGAATATTGCTTCATCTTAGCTGCAGCTTCAATATATTTGTATACTAAATCTTTGTCTTCAGTTAAGTTAACTAGAGAAGCTAAGTAATAGTATAAACCTTCGGTGGCACCGTATTCTTCGAATAACTTGATTAAAATTGGAGAACCAATTAATTCAGAATATTTAGTAGCGACTTGTACAACGATTTGGATATTTTGTTTCAAATCATGATCCATTAAAGCCTTCAAACAAGCTAATGATTGTTCAACATTTAATTTACCGAAGTAAGCAACTAACCATTCAACTGGTAAGACATTGGTGTGAATGACACATCTCTTAATATCTTTGATATCGACATAGTTTTCTAAGGCTCTTTGGTATAAACCAGCTTTTTCGGCTAATGAGGCGATAACTGGCTTATCATAATGAGAGAAAATGTTATTACCTAAGATAGCGTCAGCAACTTGTGGAGCATGTAATAAATTGACCTCTAATACACGAGTTTGTAAATGACCTTGGTCTGGGGTGTCACTCTTTAAAGCATCTAATAATAAGGAAGTACCTTGTTGGATATGATTTTGTGAGAAGAATAAGTCAGCAATTTTTTCGATATCTAATTGAGCAGCAGTTTCTGGGTTTTGGAATAAAGTGGTGGCAAATTCAGAAGCTCTATCTGGGGAACTTCTTATTAAAGTAGAAATTAAAACTAAGAAATTGGCTTGGTAGTTAACTTTTTGACAGTAAGGTAAAATCTTATCGAATTGTTGTAATTCAGCTAAACAAGCAACAACCTTTGGATGACAGGCAGCTCTCAAATAACAAGCTAAAGCTAAAGTTGTGTCAAATGGCTTAACAATGTCACCTAATTCTTCGGAACATTCTAATTTATCTTCCTTTAACCATTTTTCGAATAATTGTTTTCTGTCTTGTTGTAAAACAGGTCTAGCTAATTCAACAGTTTCTTCTTTGTTTAATTTGCTTGTATCTAATAAGATAGAGAAATATAACAATAATGGAGAGATAGCACCTGGTTCGGCTTGAGCAGTCTTTAATCTATTGATAGTATTTGAATTTCTTAATTGTTGAGATGAAGCTGCGGCTTTAGCAGCACCTTGATAATCACCTTGAGCTAATAAAGTATCGAATTGTTTTTGGATTAAATCATCAGCACCTGGTAAACCACCTCTCTTAGCCATAGTTAAAGCTAAAGAGACATTTGATAATTTGTTTAAAACGTATGGAACGATTTGAGAAGTTGAAATTTCAACAGCTAAGACTTGACCCTTTTTATTGATGCAAGCAATACCATTTTTGTTATCATAAGAAGTTGCTGTGAAAACTGATTCAGCGGTGATTCTATTAACAAATAAATTAGTACCAGTTTCTAATTCATAAAGATGAATGAAACCATATTTAGTTAATAAATAAATGACACCGTATTTTTCAGAGACTTGAATAGCAATTGGAAAATCATTAGTTGCATCCGGTGGGAAAAAGACTTCGACGTTTTTCTTTTGATATTGAACAGGTAAATTTGAATCATGATCAATTTCAATAATTCTTAATTCACCAGTACCGCTTGTGGCGTTTCTATTACCAGTAACGAAGACTTGTACAGGAGCGTTGTTACCATCTAAAGTGATTTCAGAAAAGATAGCAACATGACCATCAATAGCTTGAGAAATATTACGTTGTTTTGAATATAATTGAATTTTACCAGCGATATGACCATTATCTTGTAAAATACCAACTACAGCAAACCAATCTAATTTTTTATTGGCAACGATATTAATAATTTGAGTATTATTTAAATTTTGATGTCTTTGAGTTAATACAGTTGGAGTAGCATTGACATTACCATCAAAAACATTTGAAATTAAAATAGCTCTTGCTGTGATGAAACCTAAAGTTTCATCATTCAACCATTTCCAAAATAAAATAGGTTCATCAACTGTAAAAGATTTTAATTTTGATTTTGTTTCTAAATTAAATATTTGTACAATTGTACCATTAGCTCTAACGGAAATGACCATTTGAGAAGGATGCATGATAGCTGAATCACCACCCATATTTTTTCTTGTAACTTGATTACCATTTGATAAATCCACAATGGCAACAGAATTATTACCATCTTGAGTTTCTCTTACAGTAACATAGTGATCACTTTCGAAAGTAGTAGATCTAAAATCTAAGGATTGAGGAGAGATCCCTAGAGAAGTTAAATCAACCAATTCAGTGAATTCGATAGGTAAATCACTCATATTTGAATTAATTTATCTATTTTTATGGATTTTTTTTATTATTATGAATAATAATTATTTATACTTCCTAATTAAAAAAAAAGAACAAAAAAAATAAATAAAAAAAAGGTTAATTCTTGATGGCTTTTTTTATTTTATATCTTTAAAACTAGAATAGATAAAATTTAAAAAAATAAATTAAATATAAATAAAAACTTTAGTAATTTGATTGTATTATATATAATTATAAGAAATAAAATTGATCTGATAATAAAAATTAATTATAATGAAAAAAAGTATAACTTAAATTAAATTTCAAAATTGTTGTTAAAAATCTTAATTATGTAAAAAAGGAAAATTTCAATAAATAATATTTTTCAATAATAATATTTCTTCCAACATATCAATAATATCATTATAATAGTACTTTATCATATAATACGACATACATTATTATCACCCTATTTTTATTTTTCAATTACACACAATTAAACAAATATACATTACATACATAATATACCATTACAACACATTATAGTTAAAGATAGATAAGTTGGGCGGGGGATATTTTTGTTTGTTTTATGAAAATATTTATTTGTAAAAAATTTCTACTTTAATTATAATGAAGATATGTGTATTCCCCCTATTGAGATATGATTTATTATATGTAGATGAAAGGAGGGTAAATGGTGTTCAGATTTTTTGTGTATGATTTGTATAAGCATGTAACTATATAAGTAACTATATAAGTATATAAGTATAAATATAACAATGTAATTATTAATTTATTTTATTGAATTTATTATTTAATATTATTTAATAATAAAAGATTAAAAAATATGAAATGATGAATATTAATGTAAACATGTCTTGAATATGTATGGTTGATATAATTGTATTTATTCTTCTTTTGGTATATTATAATGGTGTTATAATATGATTTCTTTATTAGTATTATTTTATAAATATTTAAAAAATGTTAACTTGAATAAATACAAAAATAATTAATAAACTTTCTAATTTATATCCTTTTTATATTAATTATAATTTAATATATTTTATAAAATAAACACAAGTATTGATGTCGCAATTGATTGACAACTTGATTACTATTAGTTTTTATATAACTACTATGTATATATTTTTGCTAAATATATACGCCATATTTAAATATATAAATATAGCAATATATTGTGACTATTTTCACTGCCACTAAAACAAATTAATGTATACCCTTATTTTTTTTTTTATTCAGCCACATTGAATCTTATGATTCAAATTTAAGTTTCTTTTTTAATCTGTTGAATAGGAATATATGTATAGTGTGATTACAATGCATTTAATACAATTACAATACTTTATAACACAAAAAAAAAGAGGAGAGAATATTACTATTTAAAAGCGTCAGAGGCATTTTTTTTTTAATTGTTAAATCATAAAAAGAAAAAGAAACGAGGATTTTTTTAAAATTTAAAAAAAGAAAGAAAATTTATTGCCATCTCCTAGAATCGAACCAGGGTTTCATCGGCCACAACGATGTGTACTAACCACTATACTAAGATGGCTTATAATTTTTTTGTGAATTAAAAAATAGAGAAGTGTCATTAATCACTTGAAAGTAGATTTAAATTAACATGCCTTAACTCTATATTAAATTAAAACATTAAGTTAAGAACACATATCATTTAGATTGAAACATTGATTAAAACTTGAATTATGAACAGTTGTCCACAGCTAAGACCTGTACCACCGAAACTATCGCACAACAAGAAATGTCAAAGAATTACAGAAACTAAAAGTATAAATAGTAGCTGTATCTCTTAAACTCAAGATTTGAAACACAATTGATTTTATATATTATTATTTAGTATTTAAGATTATTTAATATAAGAAGATCAAGTTTTTATTTTTATCAACTTAGAACTGGTAAAAACAACTCAAATAGCACGAACTATTATAGTGAAAACAAATTTTAATGGGTTTTTAAATAAAATTTATTTTTTAAAAAGAAGATTTTTTTTCAATTTTATTCTAAAAATGATTGTGTTATTGTAAAAATTTTATTCCAAATTAAAGTATCCTTAATAAACTTTTTAAATTTTTAATAATTATCTTTTTATTATTTTTTTAAGTAATATTTAGTAATAAACATTGTTACTCTGATGAAAACATATAGTTTTACCTTCTGAATATTGATTATTGAAAGTTAATAAAATTAAATGAAATTGTGAAAAATATCGTTTTATCCTATCTTAATAACCTTAAATTATTTTTAGATTATTTTTAAATTACAAATAATTTAAAATTGTATGCTAATAAATAGTCAATAGAATTAAATACCATTATAATATTTTCATTAATATATTAACATGTATGTTAATCTACAATATCTTATTCTTTTAATATCATTAAATCAATATAATTTCTTCTTAAAGGGAATGAATAATATAAATTCAAATTATTGTGGTTAATACTCTCATTAAAATCAATATTATTCCAAAATAATCATATTTAAATCCTATTTAATTTTGTGTAAATTAAATAAAATTAAATAAAGTTCCGTTGATAACCGATCAATTTTATCTTAAATTTTATCAATTCTTTGTTGTTAATAATCTCGGTTATTACCGGATACTATCTTTTCAATATTAATTTACAAAAAAATTAAATTTTTCAATGTGATTCATAAATTTTTTTTATCAACCTGGAAAACTCACAGTTCTACGGTCGTTTCAAGCAACATTTTAAAAAATATTTAAGTTTTTTTTTCAAAAATGCTCGTCGATTTTGAAATAATAAAAATAATTTCTAATCTACTTTAACTATGATAGTTAAGAAACAAAATTAAGTGAATTAGTCACAATATAATTTAATTTTAATTTTATATTTAAACAGATGATTCTTTTCTTTTTGAATGAAAAAATAAATTCTTCTTTTCTTTTATCATTTTAATTAATAATTATATAATCTTAAAATTTTTGTCAAAGTTAATTTTTTTTTTGTTAATATAAATTAAATACATTAGTTTATTTGTTATTTATAACTGTAATATCAAATAAAAAATAAAACTAACTCCAACTTTTATTTTTAACTAAATATGACTTTAACAGAATCTAAAGATTTTTCTCATTTATTCTCTGAAGAAACTAAGGCTCGTAAACCTTCTCCTTTGAAAACTTGTATTCATTTATTTAATGATCCAAATATTGTTTTCTTAGGTGGTGGTTTACCATTAAGTGATTACTTCCCTTGGGATAACATTAAATCTCAATCTCCATTCCCACCTTTTGATAAAGGAATCGGTGCTAAAATTACTGGATCTAAAGATGATACTTTAGAATATGTTATTGATAGAGATGAAAAAATTGAAGACCACGATATTTTATTGAAAAGATCTTTGCAATATGGTTTCACTCAAGGTCAACCAGAATTATTAGATTTCTTAAAAGAACATAATCAAAAAATTAATACATTTAATTATTCTGATTGGGATGTCATTTTAACTACTGGTAACACTAATGGTTGGGAATCTACTTTAAGAATTTTCTGTGATAAAGGTGATGTTATCTTAGCTGAAGCTCATTCTTTCTCTTCTTCTTTAGCTTCTGCTGAAGCTCAAGGTATTACTACTTTCCCTGTTCCAATTGATTCTGATGGTATTATTCCAGAAAAATTAGAAGCTATATTAGATAACTGGAATCCAGGTGCTCCAAAGCCAAAATTATTATACACCATTCCAACTGGTCAAAACCCAACTGGGTCCTCATTATCTAATGAAAGAAAAGAAGCTATTTACAAGATTGCTTGTAAACATGATTTCATAATTATTGAAGATGAACCTTATTTCTTCTTACAAACTGGTCCATACTTTAAAGATTTAGATGAAAGAAAAAAATATGAAGAAAAACAACAAAATCAAAATCATGAAGAATTTTTAGGCTCTTTAGCTAAAACTTTCTTATCTTACGATACTGAAGGTCGTGTTATTAGAATGGATTCTTTCTCTAAAGTCTTAGCACCAGGTGTTAGATTAGGTTGGTTAACTGGTTCCAAGAAAATCTTAAAAGCTTATGTTAGTTTACACGAAATGACCGTTCAAACTGCTTCTGGTTTCACTCAATCTATCGTCAATGGTCTATTATACAAATGGGGTCAAGATGGTTACATTGATTGGTTAAAGGGTTTACGTACCGAATACGTTATTAAGCGTAACAACGCTATTGATAATTTATTCGAATTCTTACCAGAAAATGAGGCATTTACTATCAACCCACCAATTGCTGGTATGTTTTTTACCATTTCTATCAACGCAAGCTTACATCCAGAATTCAAGACTAAATTCAACAGTGACCCAAAGGCTGTTGAACAACATATTTACGAAAAAATTGTGAAAAATGGTGTTTTATTAGTCCCAGGCTGTTGGTTCATAACAGAAGGTGAAACAAATCCATCTCAACCATCCACTTCTAAGCATATTGAACGTCCACATGAAATTTTCTTCAGAGGTACTTATGCTGCTGTCCCAGCTGATAAATTAAGGGAAGGTTTAAAAAGATTCTCTGAATGTTTAAAGGAAGAATTTAGATTATAAAAAAATAATAATTAGTGTGTAACCCTGGAAATATATATATTAAATAGCTTGATAAAATAGAATTATACGGTATCAAAAAATTTTATTATATGTAATGAAATTTAAGTTTTCAAAATTTAACCCTTATAATTTTTGTTTTTATGAGAAAAACATTAATTTATTGTTAGGTCCTAAAACTCTTGGAGTTCGGCTATGGAAAGTTAACTTAAGAAAAACATTTATGTTTGCAGATAATAACAAATTCATTTTTTAGATATCAAATTTTGTTTTATTAAATTAAGTTATATTATTTACAAACATAAAGGTTTTTTTTATCTAAAATTTTATTTTATTAAGTTTATAAAGTATTTTACATCAATAATTATAATCTACCAATAGTTATAATTTTGTCATTATCTAGCACATTCGAAACCACTTATTCTGGAACGACTGGTTCAACATTCCAAATGGTTTCAGCGTAATCTTCAATACAACGGTCACTGTTGAAGTAACCAATGTTAGCAACGGATAAGATACTCTTCTTAATCCATTCAGTTCTTTGGTAATGGAAAATGTCATCAATTAATTTTTGGGTAGCTAGATAAGATTCGAAATCATCAGAAACCAAGTAGTAATCACCATGGGACTTAATACTGTCCCATAATGGTTTAAATTCATTAGCATTATCTGGAGAGAATAAACCACTTTCTAAGGAAGCAATAACCTTCTCTAAAGATTCTGGTAAGACGGTTGGCTTATACTTATGAGCATATCTTAAATCTTGAACCTTTTCACTTAAGTTACCGAATAAGAAGATATTGTCTTCACCGATTTCTCTGGTGATTTCAACATTAGCACCATCAACGGTACCAATAATTAAACCACCATTCATACTGAATTTCATGTTAGAGGTACCAGAAGCTTCTGTACCAGCAGTAGAAATATGTTCACTGATATCACTAGCTGGAATGATAATTTCAGCCTTGGAGACATTGTAGTCTGGAATAAAGAATACCTTTAAAATACCATTGATGGAATCATCGTTATTGATAACTTCAGCAACAGCATTGATTAATTTAATAATCAATTTAGCCATGTAATAACCTGGAGCACTCTTACCACCGAAAATAGAGATTTTACGAGGATATAATTTTTCAATCTTTTCAATTGAGGCACCATTAGCTAATAATTCTTTGATATCTAAGTAACGAGAAACGACACTAAAAATGTTCATTTGTTGACGTTTATATTCATGAATACGTTTAACTTGAATATCAAATAAAGTGTCATCTAACTTATCCCTATCAACGACATCTTGATTGTCATTGAATTTTTTCATTAAATCAGCCAATTTAATCTTGTTTTGTAATTTAACATCATTCCATTTTTCTATGAATTTCTTATCATCAACGAAATCGGCTAATTTAGTTAATTTGGACATATCTAATAAGTAATTTTCTTCTGGATCTTTTAATGTTTCCTTAATTAATTTAGCAAGGTCTGGATTAGCTTGTTTTAACCATCTTCTCGGTGTTATACCATTAGTAACGTTGGTAAATTTGGAAGCACCAAAAATATCGACAAAATCCTTGAAAATTGTAGTCTTAATTAATTCTGAGTGTAACTCAGCAACACCATTAACCTTATGAGAACCAACAATAGCTAAATAAGCCATACGGACTTGTCTTTCTGGAGTAGCTTCTTCGATAATGGAGACTCTAGACAAGATATCGGAATTGTTTGGGTACTTCTTAGCGACGGATTGTAAGAAGAACCAATTGATATCGTATAGAATTTCTAAATGTCTTGGTAATAATCTACCGAATAAACTAACAGGCCATTTTTCTAAAGCTTCAGGTAAGACAGTATGATTTGTGTACGCAAATGTCTTTGTAACAATACTCCAAGCGTCATCCCAAGTTAATTTTTCTAAATCAACTAAGACTCTTTGCAATTCTAAGATAGCTAAACTTGGATGAGTATCATTTAATTGAATAGCGACTTGATCTGGGAATTCAGCCCATGGTCTTTGAGTTTTCTTAAATCTTCTTAAGATATCATGTAAAGAAGCAGCACACCAGAAATATTGTTGTTTCAATCTTAATTCTTTACCAGCTTCGAAGTTATCATTTGGATATAAACATGCAGTGATAGATTCAGCTCTTTGTTGTTCAGCAACAGAATTTTTATAATCACCAGAATTAAATTTAGCAAAATCGAATTCAGTAGTTGGAATAGCTTTCCATAATCTTAAATTATTTACAGTACTTGTTTTATAACCAGGAACAGGGAAGTCATAAGCCATAGCAATGACTCTTTCACCACCAATCCATTGAGAAGCTTCTGTAGTTAAACTATCACTTTTTGGTCTGTCAACATAACCATAGAAAGTGACAGGTATTTGAATTTCATTTCTTTCAATTTCCCATCTATTACCAGTATTCAACCAATAATCAGGAGTTTCAACTTGATAACCATCAATAATTTTTTGAGCGAAAATGCCGTATTCATAACGTAAACCATAACCCCAAGCAGGAATATTTTGTGTAGTTAAAGAATCAATAAAACAAGCAGCTAATCTACCTAAACCACCATTACCTAAACCTGCATCCGGTTCTTGAGTTAAAACATCTTCTAATTTAAAACCTAAATTTTTCAAAGATTTAGAAATCATATCTCTTGAATTTACATGATTATCATTATCATCATTAGGAGTTTCCATATTAATTAAAGCATTATCTAAAGCTCTACCCATTAAAAATTCTAAAGATAAATAATAAACTCTTTTTGGATCTCTAGCGGTGAATTTTTGTTGAGTTTTATTCCAATCAATAACTAAATCATCTCTAATACTTAAAGAAGTAGCTTCATAAGCAGCCATATCATCACAATTATATAAAGATCTAGCTAATGTAGTTTCTACATGATTAACAAATTTTTCATCAAAATCAGGTTCAGTTTCAATTTTTTTAGCTTTATTTTTTGTCCACAAAGATCTTGATTGTAATGGAATAATTGAATCAATTGCTTTAATTTCTTGCGGTAAAAACCCAGTTAATCTTCTTGTTAATTTTGGAATTTGATGTTGAGCATTTGGTTCAGCAGTAATTAAATCGTTACTTTCACTTGGCATTACTGGTATATTTTTTTTGCTATATTATTTTTGTTGTTATATGTATTATTATTATTATTATTATTATTATTATATTTTTATACTTTACGTATAATAATTGTCAAAAGATTTAAAAAAAAAAGAGACAAAAATCAATCCTTAAAAAAATAATAATAATAAGTTTAGTTATTTTTTTTATCAATTACAAGAATATTATTAAAAAAGATTTAAGATAATTAGAAACGTAAACTCTGAAAAAAAATATACAAGTCAAATACAGTTCTTATATACAGGCTTAAAAACTGGAAACCGTATAAAAATTGTAGAATTAGAAACTGATAATAAGAAAATAATTGAAATAAAAAAACAAGGAATTTGTTGTATTAATTAAAGAAGAAAATAATTGATAAAATTGATAAAATTATTGAATATTTTATTTTTTACAACAAAATAAAAATTTATCACCCACAAAAATATTCTATATGACTTTTAGAGATTGTACAGATTGTACAGATTGTAGAGATTGTAGACTCACATCAATATATCAAGATTTAATAAAATTAAACATAATAAAATATAATTCAACTGAACTAAAACTATACATTTAATAAAAGTCCCTCATTAAAATGATTTAATTATAATTAAATGAAAATTTCGAAC
>JAJMDZ010000046.1:26177-79568 GCA_030573835.1 Tetrapisispora taiwanensis (nom. inval.)
GGGGAAGTCCTATTAGAATTTATGTTGTCTCTATCTATATTTTGTCTCTCTCTCTCTGTGTTTTGTAAGTAGAAAGAGATGGATGATTATATTTTTTTTATTTAAAAATTGAAATTTCTTTGATTTTAGTGAGAGGAATTAATTGAGTGTTGCCGAGACACCGAGAGACACCGAGACGGAAGAGTCGAGAACAACACATTTTACGTTGGATATAATTGGGGGTAAAATATTATTCTTTTTTGTATAAATTTGTGGGGGAGGGGGGTTGGGGCTGGCGGGGGGAAATCATAAAATTAACCAACAAAAGTATATTCTGATATCTAATCATATATATTTTATTCAGAAATCATTGTAGTCATGTACTCAATTGATAGTATTATTGTTATTTTTGTTGATGATTGATTCAAATGATAAGAAAATAACAGAATAAGAGCATAAGAAATAGTGATATTAGAAACATTCTCATTAGTGTGTGTGAACATGAATGTGTGTTCTTTTATTATATTATATCTTAAAAGAGGTCAATTTCTTATTATCTTTTATTAAATAACTAATAGAATAATACATATATATATATATTTTTAATACAAATTAAATAAAAAAATTACCATATAATATTGTTATATGGTATTATTTATATAATATAGAGAACAAAAACAAAATAGACCTTTTCATCTTCTATTTCCTAAATTAAATAACTACAATTAGAATTATTTTAATGCAATTGACTTTTATTTTCATGAGATTATTTTTTATTGATTAATCATTTTGAATTAATTCATCATCATCAATATTATCTTGTGGATCTAATGTATCTAAAATTTCACAATTTGGATGAATAACATAAACTACATTCTCTTTATTAATATTTGAATTAATTGCATTAATTGAATCAATATCCATAATATCATTTAAATTTGTAGAGGTACCATGGATTTCCATTAATATTCTATCTTTAACTAATCTTTTTAATATTTTGAATGTTAATTTTCTTTCATCCCAATATTCTTGTTCATTAGTAAATTCATCTTGTCTTTGGGATAAATACCAGTCAACAATCGAATTTCCTGTTAATTGTTCATTAATATTATTAGTTGAATTATTAATTGAATTATTATTAGTATCAATTTTTTCAATTTCAGCAATTTTACGTACAATCATATTCATGGTAGAAATATATTTATCATATGTAATCGAAATCTTCTTCTTTTCAATTGGTTTCTCTTGAATAACACTTGGTATATTAGAATTATTATTACTACCATCATCACCATTGTCAATATCATGGTCATTATCATTATCATCATCATCATTGTTGTTGTTGTTGTTACTGTTATCACCATCTCTTGGTTCGTTATCATTGCCATTATTATTTACATCACCAGAGACACCTTGTTCATCTTCGTCATCAATTTCAATATCATCAACATCAACTCTAATAATACTTTGTTTTAATAGATCAAATGCTTCTGCAACAAAATCTGGAGTAATTTCATCAATACAATTAGCTCTTGCAATAGCTTCCGAAAGTCTAATTAAACTTTCTAGTTGTCTGACTGTAATTCTATAACTGGATCTACCATAACCTTGTGCATCATCGCTTCTTAATTCTTTATATTTAGAAACTAAGAAATCACGTGCTTCTTTGGTTAAAACAGGTCTGAAAGTTTTAGCATATTTAATATAACGACGTAATTGATCTGCTGTATATGGTGGATCAATAGCTTGATCTCTCTTCATATGTAAATCAACAATATGTGTAGCTAGTTCTGTATCAATCTTTTCATTACAATCATCTAAAATAACAAAAAATAAATCAAATCTGGACATAATTGGGGCTGTCATATTTAAATTTCCTCTTAAGGATAACTTTCTATTATATCTACCACTGATTGGATTAGCAGCTGCCAAAATAGATGTTCTAGCGTTTAATGTGGCATGAATACCAGCTTTAGCAATAGAAATAGTTTGTTGTTCCATAGCTTCGTGAATAGCGACTTGATCAGATAAATCCATTTTATCGAATTCATCAATACAACAAATACCATTATCAGCTAACATAAGAGCACCCGCTTCAATTGTATAATCACCACCTTCCTCATCTCTAACAACAGCAGCAGTTAAACCTGCGGCTGAAGAAGCTTTACCTGATGTATAGACTGCTCTTGGGGCAAAATTTGTTACATATTTTAAGAATTGTGATTTAGAAGTAGATGGGTCACCAACAACACAAATATTAATATCACCTCTTAACTTGATACCTTCAACAGTACTTTTATGAACACCACCTAATAATTGCAATAGAACACCTTTCTTAATAGATTCATGGCCAAATACAGCTGGTGCAATCGAACGGATTAGTTTATCGTAAATATGTTCGTCTTTAACCATTTCTTTTAATTCACCAATTTCATCAGGAGTCAATTCACTTAAGAAACTACCTGGATTTGAAACAGTACGTTCATTTAGAAGCATTGGGATAGAACTCTTTAAGTAATCTTGTGATTTAGATTTTGAATCTGTGTCTGGATCTTGGTTATTAACATTAGAACCGACACTTTCAACATTACAAGCAAGGAAACTGATTTTGTAGGTAAGATCTCTTACACCTAAACCTCTAATACCACTAACACCTGTGTTTAACCCTTCTGATGATCTTGATAAACCTCTTGAGTCTAATGAGGAACTAGCCTTAACACCAGGTAAACCTAATTGTGTGACATCTGGAACGACAATTTCAGTACCGGTAAATTTACATCTATCACCCGGTTTTGCTTGTTCAACACAGTCACCTCTTAAAATAATATCCAATGTACGAGGCATAGAACCAGTTGGAATTTCATTGGCATTTTCTTGTACTCTAACTTTTTGCCAATCTAAAAATTTAGAACGAGGAACATTTAATGTCCAAATAGATCTATTTTCACATGATGGATTTGGACAGAATGTTGGTTCAGTATATTTAAATGCTTGATCGACATTATCAATCATCGCACGACAAACATCACAAGTAAAGCTACCTTTATACAATTCAGGACGAACTTCTGAAGTTCTGGTAACGGTACCAGATATACATAATAAGTGACCAATTTTTTCGGATTTAATATCACGTATTCTGTTAATTAAAGGTAGATTATAGAAACTGATTTGATAGATTGGTTCTAAACTACCTGGTGCATCACGAACACTAGATGAAGTAGCCATATCGGATTCATTTTGTTGTTGAGATTGCTCTGAACTGTTAGTTTCAGGATGGAATGTTGAATTACGAGGTCTTAATAAAGATTTGAAATTACTTTTCATAACCCTTCTTAAACCTTTTAATAAAAATGGCAAAAATCTATAATATTGTTCTGAGATAGCTAATGCTAAAGCTCCATTTTCTCTAATTGATAGATGTTGATAATCAATATAAATGGTGTTAGTTTCAGACTCTTGCATTTGTCTTAATTGTTGAATATAATAATGCTGAGGTACAGAGTCTGGATATTTTTGAAATTCTTCAACTTCTGCAGGTAGCATGAATTCCTCTAAAAACTGTTCGAAGGCTTCACGTACTTTTTCACCAGTCACATCATCTACCTTTTTAATATGATTAATATTTTTTCTTCTCATACCTTGAATAGGTAAATCATCAGGTAATGGCGATTCAGCATTGTATTGGCGTTGAGAACTAAATTGAGTAGAATGATAGTTACCACTATCGATAGCATTTCCTCCTGGCTGAGATGAACTCGGAAATTGAGCACCGTTAATTGATTGTGAACCATTATTAATAGCAATACTGCTGTCAAAACCTCCACCTAAGGATGAAGGTGGTGGCGAAGAACTAGAAGGTCTGTCTGTACCAGATGGTGTATTTTTAAATGGAGAAGACATCGAAGTTCGTTATTTGCTTTCTTGTTAATCTAAAATGATTGCTAAATGTCAAAATTATAATTTAAATATAAAATCAATATTTTAATATATAAATTTTTTTAAACTCATCTAAAAATTATTAAACTCACTGTATCTTATTTTTCGCATATTATAATGTTAAAAGAATTTTTTTACTTGAAATTAATATTTTCCCATTTTGGTCATATTAATTAATTATTTTTACCGTATTAGGAAAAATAAAAGAATAAATTTGTTTAATGCAACATATTGTTAAAAAACTTAACAGCGAGATAGATTTATAAAAAATTTCAAGCTTTTTTCAAAAAAAAAAAAAAAATGCGCAAGCCCGGAATCGAACCGGGGGCCCAACGATGGCAACGTTGGATTTTACCACTAAACCACTTGCGCTATTAAGTTTTTGAAAATAATTTTTCATTCAATACTAAATTAGTTTTAAAAGAAATTTTTAAGTGAAAAATTAGTTAAACAAATATTCAAATATTAGATAATTTAACTTTTATAAAGTTAATTTATATATCATTTAATTGGTTGAAAAGGTTAGATACATTCAAGTTTAGAAACAAACTTTTAATTACATAACATGTATACTATTTAATTTATGTTTTTTTTAAAGAAAATCTTAATTATTTTTAAAAATTCTTGTCAAAAGTAGTTACAGAGGTCGTAGCTTTACATTCAAAAACATATACCATATAATAATTTTAACCTTTAAGTATTTATATGAAATAAGCTGTAAATCATTTAATTCATGAGTAAATAAATCAAAAATAAAAAAGATATTAATATATTGTTACATTATTATAATTCTATTTTAATAGTCCTGCCATTAAACAAAATTAGTAAGAATATCTATCTATCTATAGAATAATAATCGTTAAATGATAAAAGAATAAAATCTTAAAAAAGAAAATAAACTGTAAAAGTTTTCAGAATGTTTTTAAAGTTAGCATGAAATGCGATGAATTTATTTATTTAAATCTATGCATTACAATTCCCAGTTAAATTATTTTTAGGGAAAGAGTATCCAGCACTATCCCAACTTGTCAAATTTGGATTCGAGTATGCAGATAAATGGTTTTGAATATAATCATAAGTTGGGAAATCATCTGGATCACACGTTAAAGAAATAGAGTTGCTAGGTTGATAAAGTCTGACATAATCAATTCTAAAGGTCACAGGGAAGAAGATAAACTGCCAATCGATATAAGCCCAATTGTTAGAGATACCTAAATTCATAACGATTGACATAGGTTCTTTACTGATTTGTCTCCAATCTATATTACCATTTGGATGAAGAGCCTTTGAATGAATAGTAAAAGTGGGAGAATCACCAACGAACCATCTAATATAACCATTCTCTTTATCATTCAAATACTCTATTGCAAATTTTTGATAATTTCCTCCTTCAGGACCAAATTCGTACCAAGAAGTATTCAAAGTTGTGACACCTGAAATGGCTTGTTGGAATGGCCCACCACAATAACCATTCATTGTAGTAGTGGTGAAGTTATGAATTTCAATAAAATTATAATCAGGAATATACCAAATATCGTAAGGAGCAACTTGTAAAGATTGAGATGCAACACCGACACCTAAAACTGTATCAACTTCACCTTCTAGTAAATCGATTTCTGGAGCACCTCTACCGACACCTTGATTTGGATGATCTTCGCCATCACATGTACATGCATTTAATTTCTGGCCTGGTAAATATGAAATACCGTCATTTGAACTTTGATTTGGAGTAATACCTGCATCACAAGAATCATAACTATAAGGCCAAACACCTTCAGTGGAGGCTAAATAGCCTGGTCTGGCCAAATTTCCCATTGTCCACAAACCTGGCCACAAACCAGTAACTCTACCATAGTTTGGTAACATAGCAGAAATTTCTAATGCACCTTCAGTGAAACATAATTTATTCCAGCTTTGTACCATACCAGATCTGTAGTATAAATCATGATTTTTATAAGCATCCATTCTTAAAGCTAGAGTACCATTTGCTGTTGTAGAGGCATCAGGCGAATACCATTCCAAATCTTTAGTAGCATCGTAATGAATATCTGGAGCGGTCCAAAATTGATCGTCACCATCATAAAAAGTTCTACCTACTGCATTAAATTCATCTGAGAAAACCAATTTCCAACTTGAACCATCTCTTGCTGTTCTTGTTGAAGCAGATGACGGCGTATCTGGATCGATTAAAGAAGTTCTAATTGCTGCTAATGTTGGATAATCATAATCTGATAAATATGTATTACTACTTGAACGTGAAGTGGAACCTCTAGAACTACCCAATGGATCGTGATGGTCAACGACACCTGAAAAAGTTAAAGCTGGAAGAACAATGAAAATAAATATACCTGCACCGAATAATAAGAATACCCCTATCCAAGCTGCGAATGATTTTCTATTTGTATTTTTGATATCTAGCCATATTCTTTTCCTATCTAATCGAGCTTCTTCTTCAGGATCAGGGTTATGGAAAAAATCATCATCTTCTTTCTCATCTAAAAACATTGGGAATTCAGTGGTTGAAAACCCACCGAATGGTGATAAATCATTTGTGTATTGTAATAATTGTGAAAGTGAAGAAGTTGAATTATGCTGTGGCATACCTAATGAGGAACTTGAATTTGTTTTCAAATGAACGTTTTGATCCAATGTATTTAAATTATTATTGCTATTACTATTATTATTGTTAATAATTGATGCGATTTTTGTATCATGATTAATGAATGAATTATGTAATTGTGAAATATTCGACGCTACAATTGGATATCTGTCGAATGAAGGTGGAGACATGACTAAATTTGAATAAGAATTTGAATTTGAATTTTTTTGTAAATTATCATTAAATGCAATTGGAGTATTACTTGAATTTAAATTTGATCTATTAGAATAATAACCATGATAATCTTGTTGTAATTCATAAGTTTGAGCCTTTGGAGTAGAAATCAAATTATCAGGAGTGAATGATTCATCACTAGTATGTATATCATCATTAATAATTTGTTTTGGTTGATTATATGAAATATCATAATTCTCATAAATTAATTTTTCATTTGCAGATGATGATGTATTTGAATTTGAATTTGAATTTGAATTCGAATTCGAATAGTCATTATCAGAGATTAATTTTGAATTTTGATTAAAATTTTGATTATTTTTATCTTCATCACTACTATTTTCTTTTGAATTACTGTTTTTTTTAGTTAAATTTTTCAAGAAACTCATCCTTATAAAAAAAAAGTCAATCAAAAAAAGACAGAAAGTTTAATGTTGTATAGTCAGCGAACGGTATACGAGGAGGACCTGTATTAGTGTTATATAAAAAAAAAATTATTCCGAATCAGTTTTCAAAAACACAACAATAAAAGTACACCAGTAAAAGAGTAATTAAATCTTGTTTATATGAGAGTGAGTATAGTTTCTTTAAAATGACATATATATATATATATATATATAAAATAAAAAATAAAAAATAAAAATATTGAAATATTGAAATATCCTAATTAAATTTCAAGTGAAAAATAAAAAATCTCAATTATTTTAATTTTATTTCATATTAATTTTCCTTCTCTTTTACAATACTAGTAAGGAAATAAATAAACAAGCAAATAATAAAAATTAATGTATTGATAATAAATTATAATTAAATAGTTACTTAAAAATCTGTATAACAGAGGTACAAATAAATATATTATTTTATTCTAAATATAAAAAAAAAATATTTAAATATATATAATTAAATCTTTATAATAGTAATATCATGATAATACTAAATTATCCACACTTCAATTCATTTACGTTTATCTTAAAATGAAGAATCTCTCAGTGTTTCTTTCTCTCAAGATTATTTTAGTTAATTTTAATTATCTGCTGAATCTTTTTTTTCAGTGGCACTACGCTTTTATACATATTACTGTTATACGTATTTAATTTTTCCTAGAAGTTCGTTATCTTGTACGCGCATTTATGTCATGATTATTATAAGTCTCTCTCTCTTTTTCTTTTCTTTTCTTTTCTTTTCTTTTTTTTGAGTACTTTTAATAAATTTATATTTTTTTATAACTCAATCGTTTATATTTGTATGAGTTTTTCTTTGTCATTACCTTTGTCATGCAATCCTCATAATTCTTTTGGGGTCGTACAAATTTTTTTAATTAATCTTGATGTAATTTTATCACATAAATTGTTATATTTATATTTATATTTATATTTATATTTATATTTATATTTATATTTATATTTATATTTATATTTATATTTTTGTATGAATGAATTATTTGTATATGCTGATTTTACTATTTTATACTATTATTTGGTAATATACATGACGTTTGGGTTTTTTTTCCCCCATTAGAATCATATATATGAATACTTATCTAGGTTAATTAATTACTATGTTATATTATGTTTATATTTCTTCTATTATGTATGTAGGTTGTGGGTTTTCATTGATTGATTCATTATATGATTGAATTTCTGCATCTTCAATTTCTTCTAATATTGGACTGTATTTTATTAATGCTTTATTTTCATTAAATGGGTTTTTATGATGTCTCTTTCTTTTCTTATTTTTCTTTTTATGAATATCATTATGATGATTATGATGATTATGATTATGATTATGATGATTATCATTATCAAAATCTATTGATAAACTTATTACTGCTTCATATTTTTCTTCATTATTTTTATTATATGAAACTTCAAGATTAAATCCAATAAATTCAATATTATTAATATCATTATCGAATGAAATCTCGTCTTCAATCATATCTTTCTCGCTTTTTATAATGATTTCATGGTCTCTATTGGACTTTTCAATTGTATAATCATTGAATGCTTTCTTAGAGATCTCTTTACCGATCTTAACCATATCAAGATTATTCATAGCGTCTCTCTCTAAACGTCTTGAAAATTTTGGATCAATTTTTTCTTCAACATAATATTGATTACCCATCATATCTGTTTCAATATTATAATTTGGTCTATAATGATCTTCTTTATATTTTTGTAAAAAAATTTCAATATAATCTTTAATTTTCTTTTCTGAAATATTTTTTTTAATAATAAATGTACAATTATTATTTGTTTTAGAAATTATTTCCTTTGTTAACGCAACCTTCTTTTTTTTATTCTTGGATTTATTTAATATATTATTTTTATTATATCTATTATTCATATCATTTGAAAATTTTCTTCTTTTAAATTGTCTTGGAATATCATCATCATTATAATTATGATAATTCGTTTTATTTGATGTGGAATTGCTATCCATAAAATTAGATAACATAGAAAACATTTTAGTATTATTTTTGTATGAATGTATTGATATATATATATATATTATTTACTATTACAAAATAAATTATACATATCTAGATCTAAATTAAATTTTTATTTTCATTGATGTGTGTGATTAATGAAAATATATCACTGTTTATATACAAGATCCAATCCATTCTTGACAATTGCTTATTTTAATCAAATTATTTATGCTTGTACATTGAAATTAATTAATTTTAAAATCAAATAATCTTATTATAATTTCTTATTAATGACACTATTATTTCAATTAAAATATATTGAATATTACATAGTTTAATATTGTTAATACTTAATTAAATATGTAAATATCTACATATTTAATTAAGTATTAACCCTTTAAATTTCTAATTCTTCGAGAATAATTAGATTGGAATTTTATAGTTCTAATAAATGGCGCGTAGAGTTCCTACCTAAAATTAAAAAGAATAAATAAATAAGAATTCTAGAAAATTCCAGTAAAATCTCGAAGTCTGTAGAAAAGAAGGTAAAAAAACACAATCACTCACTAAATTACTCTGAATAAATTGATGGATTACTTAATTATTTTACTATTTATGTTTTCATTAGTATAATTTAAAAGTTAATCACTATAATTTATTTTTTTATTATATTTTTACAATGTTGAATTCATTTACTATGTTAGAATCAATTTATTGAGTAATAATTAATTCTTAATATCTATTTCTTTATTAATTTTTAAAAAAAATACTTATAATTCCAATCCTTCAAATGAATTGTTATGCTTTCTTTTCCAACTCTTTAAAAATTGAGCTAATACTTCATATTTTGAAAGTGAAGTTGAATTTTTATCATATATTTCAGAACTTTTATTTTCAATTAATTTAACAGCTTTTATATTCTCATAATTTCTTTGATTGACAAGATAAATGTATAACTCAATGATAATTTTCTTTTGTTTATATAATGATTCAAAATTAATTCTCCAAACTTTACCATATTTTTTATTCATAGAATGAATACATTCATTACCCATATCTGGATTTGGTGTAAACCATTCGTAAATTATATCTTCGGTCGAATTTATTGAATTGTTCATTTTGAAATTTGGAATTTCTTTCGATTTCTCTTCAATGATTTCTTTTGAACTATGTATCTTTTTATTTGCAATTGAAATATTATTTAAGGATTTATTATAATTGTTTACACCATTATCAGAGGCATCTTCAATATCAGCTTCTTCAATTTTTCTTTTATTTGTAGGAGTATTAATTTTTTCTTCAAATTCTTTAAATTTCTTATCCAAAAGTTCATTTACTCTTTTTTCAACAAGTTCATTCATTTTAGTTTCTAATAATTCATTCATTCTTTTTTCCACAAGTTCATTCACTTTATTCTCAATTTTATTCTCAATCTCAATTACCTTTGACTTAAATGTTGATCTTACATTCTCACCAACTACTTTATTAACCATGAATTTTAATTCTTCTTGTAAATTATCTTCATCATCTTCGGAGTCATCTTTGCTTTCATTATAATTAATTTTTTGATTTACTTTACTTCCCAAATAATTGTTATTTTTTAATGCACTTGTGCTAGATTCCTCATCTGACGAAGAATCAAGATCTAATAATCCAGCGATTGTTGACTTTTTATTTTCATTAACAATCGTTGTTTTGTTGAAATGGAATTCGTTTTTAATATTGTTTACATGTCTTATCATACCATCACTATCGGAAGATATATCTTCTTTCAAAGACTTTAAATGGTTTAATGCTAATTGTTTAGATTCTTGATCTAAATTAATATTTTCAAATATGTTTTGCATACCTTCAATAAATTTATTGTATACAACAGATGATCTAGAATTAATAACACCTATTGCTTGACGGATATCATTTGTTGCTTCAACATTTCTATTATCAATATCACCGGAAGCTGTTAGTGTTGCTAATTGGTTACTAGAAACATTACTCGTTCTAAATGGTGGTTCAACAAGAACATTGTATAGATCATTTTCAGAAAAATCATCATATCCAGGAAGTAATTGAAATGGTAACTTAGTCCCATTTTGTTCTTTAGATTCTTCTATAACTTCCTTAAAATATTTTTGAAATTCAGTTGACGTTAAAATGGTATCATTAAACAAATCATGATGTGGAAAAAAATGAAATATATATGGTAGATTCTTTAATAATGTATTTCTTAAAGTTTCAATCATTTTAATAAATTCTTTGGCTTCTTCACTTAAACTTTCCGAAGAATTTTTAAAATATTCCACTTCAGGAAATAGTTGAACCAGTAGATGTGAAGGTAATGGTTTCGATGTTGTAAACTTTTTGCTTAAAGATTCAAAGGAATTATAAGGAGATTTATGATTTAAAATAGTCATAAAATCATGTGCAACATCAAATTTGAAAAACTTCTCTGTAATCGTTTTGTCTTTTTCATTATCATCTTGAAATATTGATTTATCCCAAGTTGGGAAAACTTCTTGCCTGTCTTGAAAATACTCTCTTCTTTTATATGGTAAATGACAATATCTAAAAATCATATTGTAGTAACTACTCATTGTAACATCCTTTGAATAATCCAATGGAGACTTACCTCTGATAAGAGGCAGATCTTGCCAATGAACAACATTTGCACTAAGTTTAGTTTGCTTATCATAATCACTTTGAGTAGGTTTAGTAATTTTAGTAACATCTGGAAATCCATCACCCTTATAAACGTTTTTAATACCATAAAATCTTAAAAATAATGATGCTGCTAATGATGTTAATGGACATAAAAATGGACATTCCTGTGGAAGTAGAACCATAGGTTTCATTTTAGTTGGGTCATTAGATTTGTTGATTTCAATTAGGGTCATTTCCTTATTTGTTTTAAGATCAGCTAATTTAAGATCTGCTCTTTCATTGTAAGATAAATTTAAGTAATTGGTAAAATGGAAATCAACAAGAAATTTCAATTTTTCAGACGTTGTCTTAAAAACTTTTTCATTTAAATTTAAAGTTTGTGGATTCCACATATTCATCGAAACTCTTAATAATGGTGGGTAAGTATTTGTCATATTTATTGTATTACCAATGTTTTCCACAAAATTATACCATGAGGTATGTAGTTTTATAATGGATTCTAAATATTTATCATCAACTTTTTTAACATTTTCATTATTATATACTGTACATACCCTCACCAGGAATTTCAAACTGGATATTATTTTTTTCAATGTACTTACTTTAACACTTATATTTTCAGCAATTAAATCTTCTTTTTCATTACTAGATGAACCACCAATATCTTTGGTAATATAAATATCTAGTAAAAAACAGTGGAACAATTTTGATGATAGGGGTAGTTTTTGAAATATTGCATTATCAGATAAAGATTTAGATATCAGTTTATTGTCTTCACACCATTTAATATATCTTCCGTAATATGATTTATACTGATGTTTGGATCTTTCAGTTAAAGAATCGAACAATTCTTGAGCTTTTGATTCGAAATCATTTGATAAAGAACTCATATTATTAAATATAGATTTATCTTTTAATATTCAATACCAATTATATATCTTAAGCTTTAATTGATTATATAATTTCCAATTGTTTAACAAATAAGACTTTATTAAATTATATGTATTTCAATATTTAATTTTTTTGTAGTTTATGATCAAAGTAATTTTTTTATTTTCATTTTTAATACTAAATATTTATTTAACGTGACGCGTTTTCACACGATATGAAAAAAAAGAGAAAAATTGCTACGACAGTAATTTATATACAAATAGAGAATGTTACAAATGTTTCTATCAATATAGTCAATATGTCATTAATTTTTAGATTTTAAATTACATTAATACATTGCTTATATTATTTAATATATTGGTTAATAGAATATTTATTTCAAATTTTTTCAAGCTGGGTTCCCCTCCTCAAAAAACCATAAAATAATGGAATAATTCAATATTTTCCATATTAGCGAATCTAATATCACACCTGTCATATATTATATATTTATATGTCCAACTAAATTTCAAGTATAACAAAAAACATGTAAAGTGATTAAGTAATGTAACAAAAACATTTAACGTAACAATCGAGTGCGGCTTCAAATATATTAAAAATAAATATATACATCCTATACTTTTATATTTACATTGCATTAAAATCGACGCTCACCCTGAAATATAAAATGAAAACAATCAAAGATAATTTTAAAGTTATTAGAGGGAAGATGAGTGTAATTATTTTAATCTATTCTGATTATTGCAAAATTACTGTCATTTATTCAAAATAAAATTTCCTTAAATAGGAGTACTTTCAAAGGTATTTTTCGTAATATGATAATATTCATTTGAATAACACATATTTATTTTATTTACCCTTGGTATAATTATGATATTCCTCAAACAAACAAATTTAATGGTATTTATTTTTAGATTAGTTTGCAATTTACGCAATAATAACAAAAAGAAATTAAGTATCAATATAATTTATTCGATGCTAAAACATTCACAATTGAGTTTTTCTAAATAATTCTCATTTAATAATAGTAGCAAAATTTCATCAATTTCATTACAACGTATTAAAAACATGCTAAATTTTGTGAAAACTAAATTTCTTCAGCCGGTCATTAATATAACGCAAATTATCAACAAAATTTTGATTAAAGAATTTATTCGAGAACTTTTTGTTCTTAAAAAAGAATGAGAAAAATATTAATAACAAGATCTGAGTAGAATATTTTTAATACTATTGAAATTAGTTTTTAATCAAAAAAAACCCATCAAAAATAATTAAGAACCAAAGTTATCGATATCACTAATAGTAAATGAGATCTCATGACACCAGATCAAGATTATCGGTGTAAAGTATTTACTTTTTTTTTAGGGTACACTGAAATAACCACTAAATCAATCAAACGAAACCTATAAAATAATATTATACCAAACTATCGTATACAGAACAATAGTAGATCTAGTTCAAAAATCAAATAAATATTATCTTTGAATTTTTATTTATAATTATTTACTCTATGCATACAATTGGAATTTCTTAAATCAATTTCTTAAATTAGTATTTTAATAAAATATAATTGATAGTCAGGCTGTTCAACATTTGCTTTTTCTTTTTTTTTTTTTTTATTTTTTTTATTTAAAGATAATATTTTTGTATGTTAATTATATCACTCATTTAATATAGTTAAGTTATACTTTAGTATTAGTGAAAAAAAATATCAAATACTTCAACAAATATGCATAGTTGAAAAAAAGTTAATTCAAAAATCGAGCATCGAATTATTACCACACATACTTTATACATATAAAAAAAAAGAAAAGATAAGATAAAAACAAATCCAACAAACTACAATTATTTTTAGAATACAAATTACAAAAAGAAAACATTTTAAATTTTCAAAAAATAAAGTAGCTCGGATGTACAATATTAATTTATTTCAAGATAATATTATACACGGTTTTCTTATATAAACTTTCGACTCCATATATTTGCTATATATATTACTATATTTTAAACACAACTACAACTACAACAGCAATGTTAGTTTACCACTACAGACAGATAAGATGATTTAATCTTTTTTACGAGAGTAAAATGAAAATTAGTTCGGAATATTATTTTCTTATAAGTATCCTAAGGCTGAATACCAAACAAAAAACTATAGGTATTAAAATTTATTACTATAAAAAAAAATGTGTTCATTTATACGGTGATTTATCTCAATGTTATGTCATCTATTATAAGCTTCCCTAATACATATTTTATAAATGATAAGAAATCAGCCTAACGAAAATTATAAAAAAAAAAGTAGTTTTAAATAAATAATTTAACTTCTTTCGAAAAAGAAATAAACCACTCGATAAGTAAGTTAACTATATATGTTTATTATTGAACACTTTTACTACTACACTTTGGTGTACGAAAATACTTGATATTATTAAATAAAAAAAAAAATCGTTGTTTTGATATTGTACTAAAACGGAAATTTAAGTTGATATTTTTTTTTATATTTTTTTTTTCTAAAAATTTTTGATTCTTGTCTTTTCTCCTATGTTTGTTGCTAAATTTCTTAGAAATAAAAAAAAGAAAGAATATGAGAAATTTAAATTTCAAAAAAAAAAAAGAAAGAACAAAAAATGATTTGATTAAATAAATATATAGTTCTACATGTGTTTAATATGTTTATTATCAATATTTCCCTTAAATTAATTTTTGAAATGACTATTAAAATAAAGAGAGAGATAATATTTTCGAAAATTAAAAACAAACAAAACAAAAATACAATAATTAAGAGCTATATTCAACTTAATCTCTATTAATCTATTAAGTAACACCCTATAAATATAATAATTAATTAACAACAATAAATTGTTTTCTAGGGTTCTCTCTTGGGTTGTTTTTTTATTTTTTGTTATAATATATTTTTTCTACTAGTGGTTCTCACGGAGTTATTTAATTTTGAAAAAATAATAATAATAATATTTTTTTTACTATATTGGTTTTAATAGTTATAATTAGCCTTTTTTGCCTTACTTTATTTACTATGAAATAAAATAAATAAATTTATAGAAGTTTTAATTCTCAATTTCAGAATATATCGTAGTGTATATATCGAAATAAATTAGAGTTAAAATAAATGTTATATACAAATGTGAAAAACTTCATGATCATCCAACGATGAATAAGTTGAAACTACTATTTATTTTTATTTTAATTTTGAAATTGAGTACATTTTTAATTATATTTGTTTTAAAAATTGAAATAAAATAATATTAACTTCCATCAATTGTTATCAATCATAAAAGTTAATTTTAAATGACTTGATACTTGTTTTATAATGTAATATTTTGATTTTGATTTCCAAAAAATTATTATCAATGAATTTCTTTTTTTCATACAACGAAAAAAAACAACATAATTAAATTAAAATAGCATCTAATAATATTAGAAACTATTTAATTTTTCATATCAGTAATATATAAATAACATCAATTTCTATTTTATTTTTAAATACAATTATTTTAAACTGTTTAGTTTTTTTTTTTAATTTATTTGGGAACATTTTATTCTTATAATTATTTCACCACTAACAAGAATCATTAATTCATTGTAATTAAAAACAAATTTCCAAAAAATTTTTAAATTTTTTTTTAAAAAGAATTAAAATATAAAGAAAAAAAAAGGAAATATATTGAAAACAAGATATTCGATTGAAAAGGACCAAATTAGTTTTTATTTCAATTATACTTTAACTGTTTTTTAAATCACTTTTTTTTATTTTCTTCTTTTTATTGTTTCATTTTCTATTAGAAACCAAACAAATTAAAAAAAAAGATTCTCATTAGAGGAAACATATAAAAAATTTCATTTATATATTCATTGCATTTTGGTTAACAAATATCTTTTTCCCTAATTAATTTAGACTGATATTACCAATTACATTTATTTCAAATACACTTTAAACACAATATAAAAAATGTCAAACGAATACGAAGATGTTACATCATTTAACTCTTCTGAGAGTTCTGTTGATTTAGAAAATCAAGAACAACCACAACAATATGTCCCAACAGCTGATAACGACAATAGTAATGTTTTAAATTTATCAAGAACAGAAACTGTCAAGACTTTACAAGATATGGGTTTAACATCAGATGCCCCAGTTCCAGATGTTAACGCTCCAACAAGTACTAGACATAGTATTTTCCCAGAAGAATATACTATGGAAACAACTACTGGTTTGGTTCCAGTCTCCACATTGCATTCATTAGGTAGAAATTCCACAACTATTACTAGAACAAGAACAAAGCAAATGGATAGAACTCAAACTCAAGATTCTTATTCCAATTCTGACAGTGACTTAAAAGAAGCTGAAAAAACTGGTACATCTGGCGATGAACCAGAATTAGATCCTGAAATTGAATTTGTTACCTTCGTTACTGGTGATCCAGCTAACCCACACAACTGGCCATTAACTATCAGATGGGTATACACTATTGTCTTATCTATTTTAGTTATTTGTGTTGCTTACGGTTCTGCTTGTATTGCTGGTGGTTTAGGTACTGTTCAAAAGCATTTACATGTTGGTTCTGAAGTTGCTGTTTTATCAGTTTCTTTAATGGTTTTAGGTTTCTCTTTTGGTCCATTAATCTGGTCCCCAGTTAGTGATATTTACGGTAGAAGAGTTGCTTATTTTGTCTCTATGTTCTTATACGTTATCTTCAATATTCCTTGTGCTGTTGCCAAGAACCCACAAACTTTAATGATCTGTAGATTTTTCTGTGGTGTTTGGGCTTCTTCAGGTTTATGTTTAGTCGGTGGTTCTATTGCTGATATGTTCCCAAATGAAACCAGAGGTAGAGCTATTGCTTTCTTTGCTTATGCTCCATACTGTGGTCCAGTTTTCGGCCCATTAGTTAATGGTTTCATTTCTGTTTCAACCGGCCGTATGGATTTAATTTTCTGGGTTAACATGGCTTTCGCTGGTGTTATGTGGATCATTGTTGCATTAATTCCAGAAACTTATGCTCCAGTCATTTTAAAGAAAAAGGCTGCTAAATTAAGAAAAGAAACTGGTAATCCAAAGATTATGACTGAGCAAGAAGCTCAAGGTTTATCTTTAGGTGAAATGATGAAAGCTTGTTGTATTAGACCATTATACTTTGCTGTAACTGAACCTGTTTTAGATTTAACTTGTTTCTATGTTATGTTAATTTATTCATTATTATATGGTTTCTTCTTTGCTTTCCCAGTTATTTTTGGTGAATTATACGATTATGGTGACAATTTAACAGGTCTAATGTTTATTCCAATTTTAATTGGTGCTTCCGGTGCTTTATGTACTACTTTCTATTGTGAAAACAAATATTTAGCCATCACCAGAGCTCGTAAACCAACACCAGAAGATCGTTTATTAGGTGCTATGATTGGTGCTCCATTTGCTGCTATTGCTTTATGGATTTTAGGTGCTACATCTACTAAGAAAGTTATTTGGGTTGCTCCAGCTTCGTCTGGTTTAGCATTTGGTTACGGTATGGTTTTAATTTACTATTCATTAAATAACTATATTATTGATTGTTATGCTCAATATGCTTCAAGTGCTTTAGCTACTAAAGTTTTCTTAAGATCTGCTGGTGGTGCTGCTTTCCCATTATTTACAACACAAATGTATCATGGTTTAGGTTTACACTGGGCCTCATGGTTATTAGCTTTTATTGCTACTGCCATGATTTTAATTCCATACTTATTCTACATTTATGGTAAGGGACTAAGAGCTAGATTATCCAAGAAGGATTATTCATTAGATGGTATTGAAGATTAAAAAAAATAAAATAAAATATTAATACAAGAATAATATCATCATCAATTTTTTTTATTAAAATTCAATTTTTTAATTTCTTTTTTGCATAATTTTTCAGTTTTCATTTCATTTTGGGTTTTTGATACTAATGAATGAATCCAAGAAAAAAAACAAACCAAACAAACTAATGCTAATGTTTTTTTTTTTATAAATAAAGAAAAACAAACTTTTTTAAACTTATATGTAAATATATTTTTATCCTTTTTTGTTTTTAAATAATTGTCATACATAACTATAATAAGTAATATAATTTTTTATCTTTCAATTTAATTAGTTTATTATAAAATCTCTTATTTGTCTTAATTATAAATATCTTAAACTTACCCTAAACCTAAAATATATTATAATTTCTAATTTTTCATTAAACCAGTACAGTAACCCCTTCTTTTATTCATCATTTTCATATGTTGTTTTTTTTTTATTAGAAAAATTTTCCATTAGAACTAATACATGAGCACACGGAGAGTCATCGTCATAAGTATTAACAATATAATTACGGAAATTTTTCAGATTTTTTATTAACCCGCTAAATTAATATTAGTTACACTTTCAAAATGACTATCTTCTTAATCATTGAATATCTAACTTCATATAAACGAAAACAAAGGCATTATATTAAAAAATATTATTAATGTAAATTTAATTGTTTGCAAAATACAATAAAAAAAAATACAACGTTCTCACCCTCAAGATTAAATAAAAATTTACGTTGATCATAATGTACTTTACATTAAATACAAATGCAATAAGATTAAGTTATGATTACGTTTATTATAATAATGTAATATGGATAACAATATTTAATCAAATACATTAAAAAAGCAATAAACTAATGATAGTTATATAGTTGTTATAATTACTCTCATTTCAACTTTAAAAAGAAACATTAAATGGGTGTAAATTTTATAGTTATTAAATTTTATATGTCATTGATCTTCTTATTATGATTAAAATTATATATTGATTAAAAATATAATGAGGGTGGCGTTATCGGACATTTAATAAATTTTTTTTGTTTCATTTTTTTGGTGGGTGTGTTTTTTTCTTCTTTTTATTTTCTTGATGAGTTTCTTTCGTTCGGGATTTTCTTTGTGAAATTATAAAAGATTAATGATTTCCAAAATGAAAGAAAAAGAAAAAGAAAAAGAAAGAAAAATTAGTTATTTGATTCCCCTAATTTTTGTAACTATTTAAATTAATACATGTAATAAATTAATATCAAAAGTATAAATCAAAAATAAATAAAAATTAACAAAAATCTTATAGTTTAATTAATATAAAAATAATCTAACTATATAAATAAACATATAATTTTATAAAATAATAGAATAATAAAATAATAGAATAATAGAATAATAGAATAATAGAACAATAGAACAATAGAACAATAGTAAAACAAATACATATTACAGTTTATCACAATATAATAACATTTAAAAATATTAATAGCATAACTACAAAAAAATATAATTATGAAACAAAAATTATTTCTACTCAATTGTAAAAATTATTTTTCTACAACAAGGAGAACTTTATTGAAAAGAAAATCAATCATTAGTTCAAATAATTCGAGTCCAAATGATGCTGTTGCTAACCATCATCCATCTACTCATACATTCAGTGATTTATTTAAAAATTTACCAAGAGTGCCTACTACAAGATACTTAGAATCAACAAAATTAACAAATGATATACTTTTCAGTGGGTACAGACCAATAACATATCCTGTTAAGGAGAATCCACTCTTCAGAAATGTTAATAAATATAATATTGATTATTTACAAATAACTGATAAAAAAAATGAAAAAGAATTACAAAAAATTGAAAACCAAGAATCTTTTAATATATTGACTGGTGAAAATGGTACAGGTGGTATAATGTCAGGAGGTGTTAATGGTACTTGGAGGTATAGTCCAAAAGTACCCAACACTTTATTACCTTATAATTGGTGGTCTTCTTCAATCATGGGTATGGAATACTATCCTGAATGGAAAAATATACCACGTAGATATGTAAGAAAATTAAAACCATTTGAAATTAAAACTACAATTAAATTAAAGAAATAAAACATTTAAACAAATTTTGGTTATCCAAATTTTATTTTTTTAAATTGAATTATTCCATCTTTTTATGCTACCAAAAAAAGATTATTATTACATTTATAAATGTGAATAATTCAAAAAGGAAAGAAATGTAAGCATTAGTTTAAATACTGTCATCATATTATATATTCACAACATGAAATAATCACATATAAAAAAATACATAATTACAGAATGTTTTCCTTTGATACAAAGATTTTCATTTTTAAATCTCATATCAATTTTAATGAAAGGAAATTAATCATGAATTATAATACTAAGTTCAGAGTAACTTTAGAATTATAACATCAATATATCATTTATAACATTAACTATTATATTAAATATTCAATAAACTAAAATAAATATAGACATCTTTATACATTTTATTAATCAATTATATAGTGTCATTTAATACGTCCACCCATAACTATATAAACTTTAAAATCACATGACCAATAAATACAATGTATATTAAATGTTTTTTATTTTCATTAGCGGAATATAGTATTGCGAGAAAATAAAAATAGTTTAAGATATTGAAACATTTAAAAGAGGGATAAAAAACTATGTGATTTAATTCGCCACCACCTTTATTTTTATTGTTTATTGATAATTGATATATATATTTAATATAAGATAACTAAACTATATTGAACATATATTGTAGAATTATTATAACTTGAAATCAACATCAATTAGGAGTTTACTGTAGTAGAAAGTAATTATAAAATGTCAACTAGAGCTTTAGATAGATTAATTAAAATCGCTGTACCTATTGGTATTGCTGTTTCTGGTGTACAATATGCTATGTATGATGTTAAAGGTGGTTCTAGAGCTGTCATTTTTGATAGATTACAAGGTGTTAAACAACAGGTTATTGGTGAAGGTACCCATTTTTTATTTCCTTGGTTACAAAAAGCAGTCATCTTTGATGTAAGAACTAAACCAAAAAATATTGCAACAAATACTGGTACAAAGGATTTACAAATGGTTTCTTTAACTCTAAGAGTGCTTCATAGACCTGATGTTCAACAGTTACCTACTATTTATCAAAATTTAGGTTTAGATTATGATGAAAGAGTTTTACCATCAATTAGTAATGAAGTGTTAAAGGCTATTGTTGCACAATTTGATGCAGCTGAATTAATTACACAAAGAGAAATTGTTTCTGATAAAATTAGAGAAGAATTATCATTAAGATCCAATGAATTTGGTATTAAATTAGAAGATGTTTCTATTACTCATTTAACATTTGGTCAAGAATTCACAAAAGCCGTTGAGCAAAAACAAATTGCACAACAAGATGCTGAAAGAGCTAAATTTTTAGTTGAAAGAGCTGAACAAGAGAGACAAGCGGCTGTTATTAGAGCTGAAGGTGAAGCAGAAAGTGCAGAATATATTTCAAAAGCATTATCTAAAGCAGGTGATGGTCTATTGTTAATTAGAAGATTGGAAGCATCAAAAGAAATTGCAAAGACACTATCTCAATCATCAAATATTACATATTTACCAAATGGTAATTCAGGTAATAGTAATGGCGAAACTACAGGTACACCAAATTCTTTATTATTGAATATTGGAAGATAATTTTTTTTTGGAAAAGTTAATTAAAATATAAAAAATGGAAAAAAAAAATCAAACAAATAAATAATTATTGTTCCCTCATTCATAAATAATTTTCACTTAATATATATGTAAATAGTTAGATAATAAATTGAAATAAATTATATTAGGAAAATTATCAATTTTGCCATCAATAAGAAAGTATGTAATTATATATGATTTAACAAAGAAAGTAAAATATTAAATATTAAATGTTTTTAAAGTAAATTAATTAGTTATTATTAATTAAATAATTATGATGGTATCGTACTATATATTTAAAAAGAAATAAATTAGTCTCGTATTATTTTTTTATTAATTAACATATTTTTTCATTTCCTTAAATCATTATCAATAATTAGTGTCATTAAAAATTAAGGGGAAAAAAATATAATTAAACGTTAAAAATAAAAAAAAGAAGACATTTTAAAATCTATTTCTTTTTAATTATGAGAGCTGAAAAAAGTTTCGGTAATGGAAAGGAAATGAATGTGAATTGAGGGTAAAAAAAAGTTATTAGCATTAATAGTTGTTGAAGTGGTGATAAAATAGATTAGTGAAAAAATTTAAAAAAATTAAAAGAAAGAGAAAAATGAATTAATTATTATTTCTTTTAGTTTTTTTAAACTTGAGAGATGTTTGGAACACCGATTTGTGGGGAAGCACCTGGAACACCGGCACCACCTCTACGTCTACCGAAAGACATTGAACCTAAAGCACCGTTGGTGAATAAGTTAATAGAGGACATAATTAATTTTGCTAAAAAGATGAAGAAAGAGAAGTAGAAGAAAGCAGTGGAAGCTTGAGCCTTTCTACATCTGTCAGTAGAACCTTGTGCAATGCTATTAGAATCTAAATAGGATTGGTTAGTACATGAATGAGTTCTTGTGCCGACAGCTAAAACAGTACCAGCTGTGAAAGTGAAGGCAAAGTTTAAGAAGTCAAAGCAGAATAAAATAATTGGCCAAGCTAATGGGGTAGACCATATATTAGCTAAAACACCGTAGAAAGTGTCGGTAACTAAAGCAAATGGTGGAACGAAAATACAATAGTTAACTCTTGAACTATGTTGATTTTGAGTCGCTATTAAGGAACCGACTAAACCTAAACAGATAACGAAAAAGCAGAAGTTAATACCTCTTAAAATATTATCAGCTAAACCTAACATTGTGTAAAATAATTTGTTGTATATATGTTTTTATTTTTTTGTAATTGTGTATATAACAGTAATTAAAACCAGATAATACAAGACCAATAAAAAAAATCATATAAAAAAAAATTTAAAATAAATATTTGAAAAACAAATTAATTTATACAATTGAAACGAGGATAAAAGAAAATTTTAATTAGAAAAAAAGAATTTGTTATTACTTTTATATATATATTAATAAAATTGAAAATAAGAGAAAAAACAAAATTGAAAAATAAAAATAAAAATTTCTTTCTTATTGAACAAACAAATTAATTCTTAACTAAATTTCTAATTAATTATACTTCTTAATTAATATTTTTATTTACAATTGGTAACATTAAATAAACAATAATTTTTTGTCATATTTGTTTTTTCTTTATTTCATTATTTCATTATTAAATAAATTATTTGCATATGTGACTACATGTAAAATTTACCTTAAAAAAATTAAAAACAACGTTAATTAAAACCATATAAATTGTATCTTGTTTACATTCGGATTGTTTATTTTGAAATTTAACGTAATTAAAATATACTTGTGTTTGTTTGTTTGTTTGTTTGTTTGTATAAATTTTCAATTTGAGTAATAAAAAACAACAACAAAAACATAAGAAATTGAATTGAGATTGTACGTGGGTTTTTTACCTTGAACCATGAAATACATAATTTAGTTTTTTTTTACTTGTAATTACTTTTACTTGTAATTACTTTTACTTGTTATACGTCTATTTGTTAATGCAATATGTAACGTTAAAAATTAATGTAAGTCAATAGGTTTTCTCAGAAACGCACGAAGGATAATCATTAATTAATGTAATTAGATACTTTTTTTTTTCTTATTTTTCAACAAGAGGCGAGACAAGAGAAGAGAAGAGAAGAACCGAACCGAACCGAACCGAAGTGACAAGATGAGATGAGATGAGGGAGGGGAGGGTACTATTTACTAATAATTTATTAAAATTTTAATTTGAGTTGTTAAAACAACTCAAATTAAAACAACACTAGTAAAATACAAGTAAAATGCATGTAAAATACAAGTATATGTCATTTTTAAACATAAAAAATATTTGGCTAATTCCGAAGAACATACCTTTTTTTCTTTCCTTTGTACACGGAATAATTTGTTAATATATTTTTTTAATCGTAATTAATTACAGAAATGTATATTGAAAATTTCTTAGAAACAAATTATATTGTTAACTATCTTATATTTTGTAACCGAAAAATGTTTAAAGTACATTGTAGGGTGCGTTATACTGCATGGCTCTGTATTATAGTCCATTAACGGCTAATATATTTCAATAGTAAGTTAATAAGAAATAAAAGAAAACTATTAATTAGAAATTAATTTTACTTAATTTTAATTATATTTAATAGAATTTAATTAAACATAATGTTTTTGTTTTATGTTATGTGATAATCTTATTATTAAATCAATAATGTCTCTTTATACCTCTAAAATTTAATAATTGTTTTCACACCATATTAATAACCATTAACTAACTATATATGCAAAAAAAAAAAAAAAATTTATTATTATTTGTGGTATGTTACATTATAATATAATATTCATTACATGAGTATCATTATAACCGAAAAATACATATAACATTTATTCTATATATATAATTAGGGGATGGGGGTGACGATGCTATCCGATTAAATATACAGATTATATATATATTATTAGGGGTGCATGTCATATTCCTATCGTAGAGTGATATAATTGAAATTTCGTTCCGCGGCTAAAATAAGAATTTTAACACTATCTATAATATATATTATATTTATTATCACAGCATTTAAAATAAACCTCAACTGTATCATTATATCATTATTAAATAAAAATTTATATTATTTTTTCATTATGACAATTTAAATATTTTATTTAATTCTTAAATGTTTAAATTATATATTTTATTATATATATTAAAGAAAAGATATTTTCATCATATGTTTTAAAGAAAAAATATTAATATATTTTAATTGTTAATTTTTTTTATTAATCATTCATTTATCATATAATATACATTTTAAAAGATCTTTTAATTTACATAAAATTGATATAATTATATACTTATTATTGCGTCGTCAACAGTTTTCCTTGTCTTGTCCGGGTACAAATTTTTTTCATTTTAATATAACGTGTATTTAATTTTTCAGTTTTATTGTTTTACATCACTAAACAACAATATTGAAATTTTATAAGATTTTTTTCATTCATTTATAAATATGTTAAAAATATAATATATGTTCTATTAATAATTATTATATTCAAAAAAATTTATTGCTAGTACAATACAAAAATAAACAGTGACAACTACATTATAATTATTTAGAAAAAAAAAAAAATAAAAAAATATGTTTAGTAATTTTTCAATTGATAAATTTACTGATTCTATTTCAAATGTTGCTTTAAAGACAACTGATTCAATTTCAAATGTCGCATTAAAGACTCAAGAAAATTTAACAAATGCAATAACTGATTTAAATAATAATATTGAAACTATTTTAAATGATCCAAATACTAAACTATCTATTAGAGCAAGAACAAGATATATACAAGAACAATTAGGTACTTTAGATGATGAAATTAGTAAATTACCACAACAATACGTTGAGTTAGAGATTAAAACTGATTCTGTTGAACAAATTTTAAAAAGGTTATTATTGGTTACAAACACTTTTGGTGTAGAAGGTTATGATTATCCACCAAATTTATCAGAAAGCATTTCTGATTGGTGGAGTGAACAAGATAATGAAAATTCAAATAAGAATTTCTTACCAAGATCTTTTGCTCAAGCTTTAGCAAAAGCTTATGCTGATTCAAAATTAATTACTGAAAAAGCTGAAAAGACAATTAAATTAGAAACTTCAACAAAAAAAGAAAATGAAGAAGAAAATGATGTTGAAAATACTACTACAAAAAAAGATGAGGAAGAAGATGATGATGATGAAGATGAAGATCTTGTTACTTTAAGTAAAGCTTTTAAATCTTTATCTTCAAGTCATCATAACATTGATAATGGCAAACATGAAATGGACAATATGATTGTTAATGAATTTAATAAAAAATTAGAACATTTAATTCATGTTGAATTTAAAGAAGTTCATCAATTACGTAAAAATGTTGAAAATTCAAGGTTAAAATTCGATACATTAAGATATGATGTTAAATTGAAAGAATTAGCTAAGGAAAAAGCTGCTGCTAAACCAGTAAAAGAAGAAGAAAAGAAACCAGAAGAAGAAACTAAGGAAGAAAAGAAACAAGAAGATTCTAAAGAACAAGATGTTAAGGATGATAAGATGGAAGAAGAGAAGGAAGATAAAGAAGAAGAAAAGAAAGATGATGATGATGAACCAGAAATCGTTGATGAAGATTATAAATTATTAGAACAATTAGAAGATGAATTTGTTTCAAACACCACTTCTGCCGTTGAAAAGATGGAAGAGTTAACTGACTCTACAAAGGTCTTAGATTTAATCAAGTTGTTCCAAAACTTTCAATTAGTTTACTATAGACAATGTGTTCAAGAAATTGAAAGCAATTTAAAGACTATTTCGGAACTAGAAATATTATCTTAATCTGAACAAGTAAATAAAATAAAATAAGTATAATTTCCATTATTAGTATAGCTATTTAATAACCAAAAATAAAATAACTAGTATTCGTATTTACACTATCTAATTATATATTAAATTCGTAATTTATTTGGTTGATAGGTTTAGAAATACCAGCTGTCATAACATCGTCATCGCATTCATAAAGTATCCTTTCTATATATCTCACAGAAGTTCTTTCTTTATTAACTAATATCACTATTTGAGATCTTGTACCATAATATTCACCTATTGGTAACGAAGCCCCAATATTATTTTTTTCAATTGCATTTTCTAATTTTATTGGTGGAACAAAAACAGTTTCCGTCATTAAATCTAGCACGTTGTCATGTGAACTTAAATATTCGTCAGTGAGTTCACTTGTAGAGGCTATCTTAAAACAATTTTCTATTACTTCATTTTCATTTTGACTATTTTTATTAAGATGTTTTTGTAATAATTCTTCTCCATTTTTAATTTTATGCCATTTTATTTTGTCATCACAAATGAATTCTGAATTTGATATCACTACACTACATTGTCCATTATTATCATCATTGCCAAATATCCCATGTGTATGACCGGATGAATCTATTAGTGCGTACTTTTGTTGTTTTACATCTCCAATGAATAAATTAAAATAACCTGTGTTTTCAATATCTGGGTATTGTTTTAAAAATTTTGAATATGAATCCCAATCATCAAATTTGTTTGTTTTGTTATTATCTAAAAACTTTATTGGTAAATAACCTCTTGATCTTTTTTTAATGTTTTTATCTTTAACATCATCATCGTCTATTTTCATATTTAATACTGATGAGATTCTACCAAATTCATTTATACCACACCAAGTTCCGAATCTAGTAGGATTTGTTTCGTTTCTTGATAAATCATAAGGGCAAAGAATTTGGCAATTAGATCTTTGGTTCCAACATGATGAACCTGTTTTCCTCTGTAAAAATTCATCACGATTAGATATCAATATTAATTCATACTCCGGATGTTCTCTTGTAAGGAATAATATGCACATGAATAATATTTTTAATATTTTATATTTTGATTATTCTCTTGTATTTGTTTCGTTTAAATTGTTCTTCGACTTTTTTATTTATTTATGATTAGTCTTCTAGTTTATTAATATTTTACTATTGTATATCAGTTCTAAAATGTCAATGCAATAAGTGTAGAGTTCAAATCTATTAACATTTAATTAAATCTGTATAATATACTTTTTATATCTTTTTATAACTTTGTGATGATTTTTTAGTTTTTCTATTTTTTTATATTATTGAACCCTTAATTATCATAATTAACCATAATCACCCCGCAGTTTAGTTTTAAGTAACCGTAGTTGAAAAATTCAAGAAATAATTATTAAGTTGATTATGAAATAAAGCATTATAATCATCTGAAGAGGTTTGTTATTTGTATTAATTCTATATTATAAAGAATTATAATGAACCATATTATTTATAGAAGATAATAGTTATAATTCGTTTATTATTTTCTCTCCTAATTACTGGTGTTCGTTGATAATAACAGTTGAATCCATCTTGTTGAGATTAAAACCGATGCTAGAAATATATATAATAAAGTATTCAATTACGAAGATCTTACATTCATAATTATTTTTTGCAATAATTAAAACAGTTTTATTTTTCAATCACAAAAAAAAAAATTGTACTTTTGTTTGAAATAAATATATTAAACTTTGAATTTATTAATATTTATATTATATATGCTCAATCAAATATTTTGAAAAATAATTTTTTAAATGAATTTTTTTCAGATTTATGTTGTTGATATTTTTCTAATTTTTCTCTATTTTTTTCAACAGCTGCATTTAATTTAGCTGGATCTAATCCACCTTCAGCTTTTTCAGTTTTATTTGATTTTGTATTCTTTAATTTATTGTTTACAGGTGTGCTCTGGATATTTTTATCAGATTCGTTTGTCTTCTTTTTTTTCAATTCATCTAATGTCTTTACTGGTACTAACCCTGTTGTGGTTTCCATCGTATATTCTTCTGGGAATTGAGAATTACCTTCCATCGCACTTGGCAATACAATGTCAGCTTTTCGACTTTCCATTCTTGTTAAATTTCTTTCTAATTCTTCTTCTGTCTCCACATTGTTTTCTATTATATTTCTACTCATTGTTCTATGCACATCATTAGTTGTTATTGGTTTAATTGTATGGTTGTCACTTGTTCCAGAACGTGTTTCATTAATACTATGTGTAAAATTACTAGCGCGATCATCAGTTTGAGTTCTGTTAACAGCTTGATCAAATTCATCACCAATAAATTCCTGTGGTGTATATGAATTTTCTGAATTGAATGATGAAACATCATCAAAATTTTCTGAATCAGTGGTAGATTTACTTAAGGTATCAGCAATCATTCCTTTTATTCAGTATAAAAATGCAATTTTGTAATAAAAATTTTACTATTAATTCCTTTATAAATTTTAATAGTACGATTTCGATGGATATTGTTAATAAAGCAACTTTTATTATTAACTTTGTTGTTCTAAATTTCTTACAATTTTAATATCAGCCTCTTAGTATTAAAATAATAAATATAATTACATATTTGATTATTTATTAATTTCTTTTGATCATTTTTATAAAGTTCATCCTATATATAATTAAAATATATTCTTTATTGAATGAAAAAAATGAATCGATTGAAATTTCGAAACTATTAAAAAAAATTCTTGTTGTTAGAGAAGCCCATTTAAAAAAGGAAAAAAGGAAATTTTTAAAAAAGTAAATAGCAACAGCGTGCAGCGAATTACTGTAAAACAGTATTTTTTAACGGACCGAACTGGCAAAAATATAATAAAAAAAAAAAAAGAGAAAATTGATGAAAAGAAATAAGAAAAAAAAAGGAAAGACAGTGAAGAATAGATGAAGTAGAATATATCAATATATTCATATTGATCTTAAATAAGTCAATGATATTGACTATTAAAGACAATGAAGTTAATAGATTAACTTCTGTGATTGAATGTAAATTTATTAATTTCCTTCTATAGCGTTACAATTATAAGAGATAGAATTACAAAAAAAATAAATAAAAAAAAGAAAAACATGAATGCTCATAAAATTATTTGATTTATAGTATTTAATGTATGTTAATATTAGAATTTATTTAATTTTTATATTGTTCTTTATATTTTTCTTCATCTAAGTTTTGATATGGTGGTAGTTCATATTGATATTCTACAGAATTTGATTCTAAATCTCTATCCCTTGGATCATTAACGATTTCATTTTGGGAATCATTTATAATATCATCACCATATTGAACATCTTTGCCACCGGTAACTGGAATAACAACTTCTCTACCTAAGAAAGCGAACCCTGGATGGAAAATTAACATCATAATGTTGGCTAACATCATTATAACACCATCGAAACCAATGAAATAACCTTCATGTTTATGGATTTGGCCATCTTCACCTTCAATAAATTCAGCTAATCTATAAAAACAACGAATGAAGACTAAAACAACACAGAATGTTAATGCAATTATAAAATATTTAAAACAAAATCTTTCTGGATTTTGTCTAACTGAATGGTATTTCGTTGTATATTGGTTATCAACCATTTTTTGTGAAATTTGTGAATTTTTTAATGATGAATTATTGTTTCTATTATAAATTTTTCTTGTTCTGATATAGACTTTATAAGAAAAATCAGCAATGAAATATAAGAATACAGCAATTGTAGCAATTTGAATAATATCACCAATTAAAAAGACTGTTTTACCAGTTGTTGTGCTTTCATTATTAGATGCAGCAGTACCAACAAGACCACCACCAGCAGCTTGGACTAAAAATGAAATAATATCAGATGAAATGAATATTCTTGTATACCATCTTGGTGATTTAATTAAACAATATTTATGGCCATAAATTTCGACTAATTTTGCTAATTGAAAATATAAAGCACCCATAAATAGAACTGGAGCAATAATTAAAAAAGTCGATTGAACAATATATGAAGCCATTGCAGTTGGATCACTGTGACCATGAACTCTTGCACAAAAACCACCGAATTCTAAAATAACTGAAAAAATCATCATCCATGAAAAGAAAGGTTGTCTGTATCTTAATAATACCAGATGTGTAATCAATATTAGTACATATAAAACTAAAAATATAACATTAAATGCTAAATTTGGTGTGGCACCATTATAAAAATCATAATTTGAATCATCTCTTTTAAGTAATTCAATAACTGATGTAAATGTATCCATGATTTTATTTTATATTAGTTTATTGTATTATGCTATATGGATTATTTATTTACATTTCATATAAAGTATAATAAAAGGAATGTAATATAATGAATAAGAAAAGAAGATCTGGATGTAATTATTATAAATGATTACTTCATCTTATATATATATAAATTTTATAAGTTAACAAATGAACATTTACATTATAAAAAATAAAATAGATGGCTTAAATGTTAAATGATATTATATATATTTACAGCCTCATCGAATCAAATATTCAAATGACAATTATAATTTATTATTATTTTCAACTCTCACTTCTCTAACCCGCAGTAATTTTTAACTAAAGATATGGATAAAAAAAGATTATAACTATTTACCAAAAAAACAAAAAAAGAGAAAAATACGAATCTAGAAAAAAAAATTTCAAAGCCAGTAAGTAACATGGCTAAGTAACTGAGATGGAAAAGTACAATACAAATATATTATTAAAAATAATATTATAACAACATCAAATTATTTTGGTACTGAAATGTATTAAAATTTATTGTAGTACATCGGTAAAACATGATTTCATAAAACTTAAATATTGTTTTTGGTATATTTTATTTAAAAGCAAAGCAAAGCAAAGCAAAATATTTTTGCAAAGCCAATATTTAATATTAAATTATATAACCTTAGCCTTTATTTTATGGTATCAACCATTTTATAAAGTATTATTTGCGGAAATGCAAGTTCCGTACACAAAAACAAAAGGAAAAATGTTAAAAAAGATGCATAAATACAAAATAACGTAAGAAAACTGGCAACAAATGATAAACATTCTTTTTTGTTTTTATACGGTGTTTTTCTCAAAAGAAATAACAATTAAAAAAGAAATGAAGGCGTAAGCGTAACGAGAATTTGTTATTACTTTCTTGTTTTTTTTCAATTGTAACTTATATCTTTATTGTACTAATAATTTTATACCACCTAAAAAATTCTTTCAATTGAAGCATATTATATTCAGTTTATTGAAGTTGATAACAACTATATATTATAGCCACAATTTTAAAAAATTGTGGCTAAAGAATTTAATTTACTTAGCTTATGATATTAATTTTAAAAAAATTATTGGTATAGTTTTTAAAAATGTAATACTAAATAGTATAAGTGAACGGAAAGGATGGCATGGACTGATTTGTGAATAAGTTACACAGGTAACTATAATATCTATACACTTTTAAATGTAAATCTATTTAATTGAATTGTAATTTTTAATTTATTAGAAATAAAGGTGAATATTGAGCCTGTCTCTATTTTTATTTTTTTTCATTTTCTTACATGGCAATAAAATCATAATTATAAATATATATATTCATAATTATCGGCTTATTCATACATATTATTATCTTGATTAGTTCAATTAACATAGCCTTTCTTTTATTCTCTTTTAAATTATTAGATATTGTGACATTAAATTATATGAAAAATCATTATATACGTGTATTTCCATATACTATTATTAAATAAATGAAAATTTTCAATATTAAATATTAACTATTAAATAAAATATATAGTAAAGAAAAAAAAAATTTTTTTGCACAGTGTTTTTCTATGGAATTTAAAATTTTTTTATATTGTATTAATGCTATTATGTGAAGAAAAAAAATTAAATAATGAGATGAGATGAGATGAGATGAGTTAGAAAAGGATGAGTTAGGATAATATAAGATTATTTTATATGTGTATTAATTTGTTTGATTATATTTAAAATATATATCGTTATTTATTATTACTTAATAATATAATTTACTTATTAGAAACAAAAGTATAGATAAACTAAGACATTTGATAGTTGTTATTATTGTTCAATTAATCACAATATGAGTTTATCATTAGAAGATATTAAAAAGAATGCAAAATTAATCATTTCAACTGATGATAAAAAAAATTATAATTTGATTCTACCTATTATAAATAATTTAAATATAAATGATGATGAATTTATTTCAGAAGAATTTTGGGAAGAAAATGAAGAAAAATTAAGATTTGTAGTTGTTTCATTATTTCAAGTTTTTAAACAATTATTCGATCGTGAAGATTTGACTATTAGATCTGCTAAAACAAATGAAACTAAACAATTTAGAACTTGGTGTAGAAAATTATTTGAAAATTTTAAAGAAAAAATTTTATTGATTATTTCAAATATACCTTTTGAAACTTCAATAGCTTTAGATTCTTTAGATGTTTTCATGCAATGTATTGAATTAGAAGCAATATATTTTTCCTCAAATGTTGATGATCCATATTTCCCAACAAAGACTTTCCAAAAATTATTAATTTCATTATGGAATTCAGATTTTAAATTAGAAGAAAATGAAAATGGTACATCAAAAAATACAACTTTAATTGAATTTAATAATAATTATTATCAAAAATTTGCTGATATTCAATTCTACTTCCATTCTGAATACAACAAATTATTATTAGAATCTAATGAAAATAATAAATATTCAAATGAATTAAGTATTGGTAAATGGTTAACAGTGGTAAACCATGATGTTCATTGTGATTTACCAGGTAATGATGAATTAGAAGTTTATGTTGCTAATCCACCAAAAATTATTGAAAATGATTCTAAATTTAAATCCAATTTTGAAAGTAATTGGTTACAAATGTTAAATGGATCTTTATCAGTTGATCAATACAAAATTGTACTATTGATCTTACATAAAAGAATTATTCCACATTTACATAATCCAACAAAATTAATGGATTTCTTAACAGATTCATATAATGCCAACTTCGGTAAAAGAGAAAGTAATTCTGGTATTATCCCTATTTTAGCATTAAATGGTTTATTCGAATTAATGAAACGTTTTAATTTAGAATATCCAAATTTCTATTCAAAATTATATCAATGTTTAACTCCAGATTTAATGCACGTTAAATATAGATCAAGATTTTTTAGAATGTTGGAGTTATTTTTATCATCAACACATATTTCAAGTCATCTAGTTGCGTCTTTTATTAAAAGATTAGCTAGATTGACATTACAAGCCCCTCCATCAGCAATCGTTATAGTCATTCCATTTACATATAATTTAATTAGAAAGCATCCAACATGTATGATCATGTTACATAATCCAAAATTCATTGAAGAACCATTCGCCACTGATGAACAAAAGGCTGATTTGAAAACATTGAAAATTAGTTATCAAGATCCTTTTAATCCTGATGAAACTAACCCAGAATTAACAAATGCTATTGGTTCATCATTATGGGAGTTGGCTACTTTGGTCGATCATTATCATACAAACGTTGCTACTTTAGCTAAAATTTTTGCTCAACCATTTAGAAAATTAAATTATAATATGGAAGATTTCTTAGATTGGGGATATGATACATTATTAAAGGCTGAATCTAATAGAAAATTGAAGGTTGTTTCAACATTGGAATATGACAATTTTGATGATATATTTGAAGATAAATCAAAAGAGTTGGAAGAGGAAGTTATTTTGGGTTCAAGATCTGTATTTATAGAAAATGTTGATTGGTGATTATTACAATTATATTTAATGGTATATAAAAAAAATAAAATAAATTAATAAAATTTTAGTAAATATTTCATCTATGAATTTAATTCTTGACAAACTTTCTTAAGCCAAAGTTCTAAAATATTTTTATAATTTATTCTATTGAAGTGGAAGAGTCGATTTATGTTAAATAGTATTCTTGAAAAGCTACATTTATTTAAATGTAGTTTATTTACATTACAGGTGTATTTAAATAAAATTTAAAAAAAGGTAAATGGTCCCTAGCGGGATCGAACCGCTGATCCCCGCGTTATTAGCACGATGCCTTAACCAACTGGGCCAAGGGACCATTTTATTTTGAATTTTTATTGTAATTCTTGTTGGTTACAATGTCAGATGTTGAGTAATATCAGAGTTGGTCAAGATATAATAATTACTTATTATTATATTCGTTATAGTCGGATGGGAAGCGCAAAGCAAAATCGGATCTTTCTATTATTATTAAAGCTTGTTCTTCTTAGATTATAAATATTATAAATATTATATAAACTAGAACTTTGGAAATGGTAAATTCTCTTTTACCATGTCCTCTTTATATATCAGTTATTTCTGAATTGATTAATAATTTAAATAACTTTGAATTACTAATCTGCTTATTAATTATTACTAATTGTATTTCTAATTGCCTTACTAATTGTATTTCGAGTTGTATTACTAATCATTACTAATAGTAATTGTGTTGAAACAGAGAATGTGACTTATACGATAGCAATGTTTACATCTTTTCTTAATAGGAACAGAAGAGGGTGCAACTATCATCATAATATTTGCCACCCAAAACATAAATTGCTATTATACGATCATCTCTAAGTGTAACTAGTAATATTCATATATACAACTGTAGGAATAGGTTTGTTCAACATCGTTGTCGAATTGAATTATCCATCCAAAAGTAAAAGGTATATAAAGACCCCAATAATGAATTGATGAACCTCATCTCTTTCCCATATGGAAAGAAAGTAAGAAGATATATAAATATAAAATATATATATAAATTAATTAATTATAATAAAAAAGAATATTTAAGAAATGAGTTCATCCATTCAGAAAATTGACTGTTCGGAGGTCATCTCACAACAAAATTCGTAGATGTCACTATTGCTATTTATTTTCTTTTCCATCAAAAATTTAAAAGTTGTATTTTATTTGGTGTAGCAACAGAATTTTAATCATTAATTAAATGATAATATCAGATATTTAAGAATTGTTCAATACTTTATATTCAGAGCTCTTGATCATATTGGTTAGAATAGTTATTTGAGTTAATAGTGTCCTCCTTGTTGACAGCAGCAACTGGAGTGACATTATTTTGGTTATTAGTGATAGATTGATTCATATTGATCTAGCGTGGTATTACAGGTGTATAATTCCTTATTTTATTATGTTCTATATAATACATAAAATATAATTTATTTATTAGTAATCTCAAGTTTTCCTTGATCTTAAAACTTCTTCTTTTTATATCATTTATTTTTACATCTTTCAGATCTTCCAGATCTTCTAGAATGTTCTATTCAAGAACATATATTTTCCAACAGATCAAATTTTATGAGCACTTTTATATCTTTTTAATAACAATTTTTCATTAAAACATCCTTAGAATATAAGATTGATCTTCTTTGATTCCGTTTAATCTTTGAATATGCAAATATTAGAACCAAGTGTTTAATGTAGAAACTTCTTCTTTCGTTTAGAATTTGTAATTCAGATTACTTTCTGACTGGTAGTGTGGATCAAGGCCTCTACGGTATCTAATTACATCCATGATAAGAATAATACAATATTATGAATAGAAGCTGGCAATTGACCAAATATTGGTAGATTCAATACTATAAGTTCATGGAATTATTTATTAACTGAAATGAGATTTATTATATTTATTTTTTAAAACAGTAATAATTAGTTGGTTCTTATTATTATTCTTGTGCTGGGACATGCATCCATTATATTAAATTCAAGTTTCAATATATTAGTAATACTTTAATTGTAAAAAAGTATTTATACCTTAAAACAATGGAATACTTTGGTATCAATAAACGTGATCTATTTCACAGTTGATTTTGCTTTGATTTTATATTTAACAGATCTTAAATTAATGATTTTCATTTTATCATTTAATTTACAATTTAAATGATAGTTTTATTATTACTTTGTAACCTTTTTCTTAAATTGAATTATTGGGTGAATATAAAAAAATATTAGTGTATTAAATCTTTAATATGTCATTAATGAGAGTTTATTTCATATTGACTAAAATATTTCATATGAACAAAAACGACAAAAAAAAATTTAAAAAAAATAAAAATTATAATATATTATTAACAAAATTAGACATCATCGCATGATTTTTATTCTATTGTTGATATGGTTAAATAAGATTCGATGGGATTTTTAATATTAATTTTATATTCTAACGATGGTTCTATTAAGTAATGATCTTATAACTTTTAATTACGTTAAGTTATTCTTCTTGTATATTCGATTAGTAATTATTTGTCATTTGAAAAGAAATGAAAACAAATAAACACAATAAATTCATTTTAAAAAATATGTCAGGTCCAACGCAAGTCGATATTGATAAAGCATTAGAATTTAAAAATGAAGGTAACGTTTATATAAAAAAAAATAACTATGATAAAGCTATTGAATTGTATAGCAAAGCTATTGATCTGGACAGCAACCAGTCGATTTATTTTTCAAATAGAGCTTTAGCTCATCTAAAACAAGATAATTTTTATTCTGCTGTTATTGATTGTGATGAAGCTTTAAAACTTGATCCAAAAAATATTAAAGCTTACCATAGAAGGGGCTTATCTTATGTTGGTATTTTAGAGTTTAAAAAGGCTAAAAATGATTTAAATGTTGTATTAAAAGCCAAACCAAGTGATATTACAGCAAAAAATGCATTAAAAATTTGTGAAAATTTTATTAGAGAAGAAAGATTTAAAAATGCTATTGGAGGCAATGACGCTGATTCAAAATCAAATATCTGTCAAACTCTAAATTTAGAATCTTTTGATGCTAATTCTGATTTAATTACTTATGAAGGTCCAAAATTAGAATTTAAACAATTAAGAGATGAAAAAAATTCACCAGCTGGTGCTGAAATTTTAAATATGTCCCAAAACTTTATCTCAAGTATGGTCAATGATGTTTTCTTAAAGAGTAAAAATATTCCAAAAAAATATGCTGCTGCAATTATTTCTCATGCTGATAGAATATTAAAATCGGAACCTACACTAGTAGAATTGTCTAATAAAGAAACACCAGATGTTAAAATATCTGTTTGTGGTGATACACATGGTCAGTTTTATGATGTTTTAAACATATTTAAAAAGTTTGGTAAAATTAATAAAAACCATATTTATTTATTTAATGGTGATTTTGTTGATAGAGGTTCTTGGTCATGTGAAGTTGCCTTATTATTTTATTCATTAAAAATTCTCTATCCTGAAAATATATATTTGAATAGAGGTAATCATGAAACTGATAATATGAATAAAATTTATGGTTTTGAGGATGAATGTAAATATAAATATTCTCAACGTATTTTTGATTTATTCTCTTTAAGTTTTGAGAGTTTACCTTTAGCAACATTGATTAATGACGATTATCTTGTTATGCATGGTGGTTTACCAAGTGATAAGGAAAGCACACTTGATGATATCAGATCATTGGATAGATTTTCTCAACCACCAAGAGAAGGTCTATTCATGGAATTATTATGGTCAGATCCACAAGTTGCAGATGGTTTAGGTCCATCTCAACGTGGTTTAGGTTTTGCATTCGGTCCAGATATTACTGCTGAATATTTACAAAGAAATAAATTACGTAAAGTTTTCAGATCCCATGAAGTAAGAATGACTGGTGTTAAATATGAACATAACAGTAAATTATTAACCGTTTTTAGTGCTCCAAACTACTGTGATTCTCAAGGTAATATGGGTGGTATTATTCATATTGTACCAGGCAACGGCATCTTATTGCAAAATGGTAACGACGATGAAAACTTAATTGTAGAGACATTCATTGCCGTTGAACATCCAAATATGAAACCTATGGCTTATTCAAACGGTGGTTTAGGTTTCTAAAAGCATTAAATAAGAACTTGAAGAACTAAATATTTTCATATTACAAATTAATCATAATTTTGCAAGATTATTAATAAATGTATATATATATATATATATATATATATATAAAAGTATGTATGTAATAGTAATTAAAAACTAAAAATTAAATAAGATTCAATATTTTCTTATATATTATACACTATGCATTGGGTTATTTAATGTTATTTATTTATTTATATATCTTGAAATTTCCTATAATATGATGTGATGTTTTCTTTAATTGAATTATTCATCGTCATCATCACCAGCAGCTTTGACTAAATCTAAGAACTTTTCTTTAGATACTTCTGTGATTAATTTTCTCTTTTCATTTCTATTTTTAATTTCACCTAAAGAACCACTTACTTCTTTATCAGTTTTAACTTGAGTAGATAGTATGGCATTAAATAATTTTACAGCACCTTTTTGAGCGACTTTTCTTAATTTTGCTTCTTTTTCTAAAATCTTTCTAATATCTTCACCTGATTCTTCAGATGCAATTGGGATTATATCAGTTTTTCTTGATTTAGATAATAACTTTTTCTTTTCTAATAAAATTTGTCTTCTTGCTTGTTGTTCTAATTTATCTTCTTCATTTTTTTTTAAGACTTTTTTATTTCTTGCCATAATTGGATCTTTTCTATCATATGCTTTTAAATGAGACGATAAGATAGCATTCACAGCGCTAGAGAAATCATTCGAACCATCATCATGTTTGCTTATCTTTGATTTCTTTTTTCTTGGGAAATCATCATCACTTTCCTCAGCAACATTATCGTCACTTTCACTATGATCACCATCTTCTTCATTATCCATCTCATTGTCTTCACCATCACCTTCAGCATCTGATCCTGATGAAACATCATCTAAATTCAATTCATCATTTTCTTCTAATTCTACATCAGAATGTTCAGAATTATCAGAGGCTGATGAAGAACTTTGATTAGAGTCTTTATCATTCTTTACAACTTCATTGATATTTCTTTTTTTACTAACGGTTATGGACTGTTTTGGAGCCATTTTGTATTTATAGTTTTCTGTCTAATTTTTCTATCTAATGTATAATGAAATAGGAAATCAACGGATAAAATGTATAATATTAATGATAGTTTGTCATGAAATATATTCATTTATAATTTAAAATTGATTTAATTATTATAATTATGAGTTTTATTCTTTAGAGAAGAGCTCATCGCAAATTTTAAAAATTTCAATGAAATTTTAAAACTTCTAAATTTTTTGGGTAAAAAAATGTGACGGGTAATTCTAAATCGATGATATTTACAAAAAAAGAACATTGTAATGATTAAAAAAGAAACAATAAATACATAAAAAATGTAAACAATGGATTGATGACATGTTGAATAAAATATTTATTTGTCTGTTGTTTGGATTATCTATAAGAGTAGTATCAAAGATTGAATCTGTTATTAATATAGTTGATAAGATAAATTTGATTGAATAATACCCTCATTATTTCAAATTATCTGTCTGTAATTTTTGTGTTAAATTTTAATTCTGGTAGTTGAAAACACTTAATTCCTTATTTTAGATTAATCTGCTTATTATATAACGCCATTTTTTGAATTAAAAGTTTAATATATGATAATATAATAAAAGATATTAAGGAAAAATGTCTCAAATGAATGGTAGCAGCAATAATAATAATCTTATTGATTATAGTAATTATAACAAAAATAAAGTACGAAATTCCAATTCGAATGTAACAGAATTAGACTCAAGGAAAAGAAGTATTAGTGTGACAAGCTTGGAATCAGAATCAGGGAGCAATGATTCAATCAATTTAAATAATAGAATGGTATATAATAAACCTAACAATAGCATAGGGTCTAGCACAACCGATAGTAAATTACAATTTAATCCAAATAAAAGCATATTAGTTAATTATAATAAAGAAAATCAATCTGTTTTAAATTCATTATATCAACAAAATGATCCTAAAATTTTAGATCTTCAAAATAAATTATTTACGAAAAAAAATTTATTAGATTCTAAAAAAGATGAATATGAAGAATTTAAAGATGAATTTAGATTAATTCAAAAAAAATGGGATGAGCTTAGAGAACAGAAAAAAGATAAACAAAATGAATTGGCATTAAAGAGTAATGAATTGAAAAAATTGGAGATCGAATTTGTATCTAAAAAGGAATATATGAATAGTGAAAATGAATTAAAGTTAAAGCAAGTACGAGCAGTCGATAAATCTAAATTAAATAAATTATCAACTGAGTATATGTCTGATTTGGATAAACTTAGATTTGAAAAAATAAGAAAATTTGAGAATGAAAAAGAAACTTTAACGGAAAACCTTCGTAATTTACAAAAAGAAATTAACAATCAATCTAATTTACTAGCAACTACTCAAAATGAAATTAAGATAAATCAAGATAAAAAAGGCGCTGAATTAGAACAAGACATTCGAAATAAGTTATCCAATGAGATTGAAAGCAAATCAAAATTACAAAACCAGTTAAATGAAAAAAAATTGAATATTGTTGAAAATTTAAAACCTGAATTACTACAAATCAAAGAAAATATAGTTAATTTACAAAACCAATTAAAAGAATATGAAAATGAATATTATAATAATAATGAAGAAGCAGCTAAAATAATATCATCCATAAATAACAAAGAAAGTGATGTGAAAACCACAATCGACGAAAGCGAACAACTTAATAGTTTCATTGAAAATGCTAAAGCTGAGTTAATTGAAACTACACAAATCTTAGTAAAGGAGGAGACTATGAGAAGAGTATTGCATGATAAACTACAAGAATTAAGAGGAAATATTAGAGTTTTTTGTAGAATGCGTCCAACTTTACCAAAGATTGAAGATCCAAATACATCTAATATTAAAATAAGACACTTTGATAATAATTCTGGTAGGCAATCGATGAAAGTCACAAAGGAAAATGGAGAGTCTCAAATTTTTAAATTTGATAAGATATTTGATCAAAATGAAACAAATGATGATATTTTTAAAGAAATAAGACAGCTGATTCAAAGTTCTCTTGATGGACATAATGTATGTATTTTTGCATATGGTCAGACAGGTTCTGGTAAGACATACACTATGTTAAATGAAAATGATGGTATGATTCCATCAACTATTTCTCATATATTTGATTGGACCGAAACTTTGAAGGAAAAAAGATGGCAATATGAGATTAGTTGTCAATTTATTGAGATTTATAATGAATCTATAATGGACTTGTTAAGGGAAAATACTTCAGATAGTTCCGAATCAAACAACCCTGAAATTAGACATGATAATGAATCGAAAAGTACTACAATCACAAATATTAACACAATCTCTTTAAACAACAAAGACTCGGTCTCAGGCATTTTAAAGAAGGCTACTAAGCTTAGATCAACTGCATCAACTAATTCAAATGAAAGATCGTCACGTTCTCATAGTATTTTTAGAATTTATTTAAAGGGTAAAAATGAAGCAACGGGTGAAATTTCGAAAGGTATTCTGAATTTAGTCGATTTGGCTGGTTCTGAAAGATTAAATTCCTCTCAAGCAACGGGTGCCAGATTAAAAGAAACTCAAAACATCAATAAATCATTAAGTTGTTTAGGTGATGTCATTCATGCACTAGGTCAAAATGATTCAGGTAAAAGGCATATTCCATTTAGAAATTCAAAATTAACTTATTTATTACAATATTCATTAACTGGTTCATCAAAAACGCTTATGTTTGTTAATTTATCCCCAACTAAGGCTCATTTAAACGAAACTTTGAATTCTTTAAGGTTTGCATCTAAGGTCAATTCTACTAGAATCGGAGTTAAATCTACATGATATATCTCAATATTTTGATAAAAATTTGGTCTAACTTACTTAATAGCATAATATTAATTAAATAATCGTTTACTTACTTAATATACAATTAATAAAATGATACTTCAAATTATGAATATATTTACAATGAAAGGATTTATAAACAAGGATCTTATATATTAAAGTTAAGTGCATTGTTATTTATTGGAATCACCAGATTCATTTTTGGTCAGAAATGCTTGTAGCCTTCTGATAGCCCAGTTCTTTCCAATAAATTTAATATCTGGGTCAGATGCACCTTCGCTCAATGTATATCGTTTCCACCAGGCAGGTGATTTAAATCTGGGATCCTCTTCAGGAAAACCTCGGTCGTGATGACGAATATGTGCAACATGTTCACGCAAAGTAGCAGCTACTCGGCTTCGTAACATTTGTGTTTCTTCACCCCATTTTAATTCATCGGATAAAGCATTAGGATCGTTTGGATCAGAATATTTTTTGAGTAAAAGTTGCCATTCTTTTCTGTAATTTTCGATTATATTCTCATCAATTTCATTTCCAACTGTTACTATAATCTTTGTGCCAAATCCAGCAGGTAAATATCTATCAATTGGAGATTCGGCAGTATCTTCTGGAGCGATCTTTTCAAATCCTGTTGTAAATATTGGAACTATAATTGGTTGCCTTGTAGATTCTAGAATCATTCTTGTTACACCCCATTTGAAATAACGCATTGAATTTGAGAAAGGAGGTTGTAATTGTAAAACAAACCCTTCAGGATAAACATGGACCCAGCCAGGTCTTTTCATTTTCAAATGAGTCTTTAAATTAGGAATATTTTGTAATGTTTCATCAGGACTTAACAGTCTGACAGTTGCATCGATAGAACCTTGGAATGGGCCAGCTCCAAATCTCTCTGTTGATAATACTTGACCAAGAGAAAAATAAGTGGATATGAATTTATTAGTGAAACATACGTTGTGAGCACCTAGACACCATCTAATGTTTTCTAATTTTCTATACGTTTTCCAAGGAAAAACGGCCCAGATAAATGGATCATCGACTACAGACATATGATTCATTACCGTTATCAATCCCCTGTTTTCATTTTCAGCTTTCTCGATAGCTTTCTCTAATCTATTGAAATTGTTTAACTCAGTGTTGTACATTGATGTAATAATCAGTTTTGATAAACCAACTGTGAATAGACAAGTACAGTGTGAAAAAAATTTCCATACTTTTGAATTTCTAGGATATTGAGATAAAAAATCATCACCACTCTGAATAACATTTGACTGTGACATGATAATTATAATCAATGCTTTCCGTTTTATATGTTTGATACTTTTTTTACCACAGTTTAAAAAGTGTAACTAATACTGGTATATCAATAATACTTTCTATGAAGTTTGATAGCCTTTTCCTGTATCCAAATTATTTGTTTTATCAAAGTTATTAATTTGGTTTAATATACGGTGGTATATTTTATTCAACTTATATACGTTATTAAGAGAAGAATATATTTTGGTAAATATGGAAGTGTGATTTATACAATATTAACCATGATTTATATTGAGGTTACAAATATGTTTTCCTTAATTTTTCATTATCGTTAAATTTTCAATTTATTCCGATTCTATATTTTTTTATAGTACTACAATGATTTGAACATTTTTGAAAATGTTTAAACAAATTGAATAATTTTTCAAACAATTTAAGACAACAGATATAAGGAATTATATTTTAAAAGTATAGATTTGTATTTATATTGTTTGATTAGAATTGAATTCTTCCTATAGACAATATTTTAATTAATTGATATAATTAAAAAAACTAAACAATTTTACTATCTTACCATGGAAAAATATACTGACTGGAGAGATAAAGGTACTGGTATTGCACCATTCTTACCTCCTACAATAAAAGACCCAATTTTCATAGAGGTTATAGTATATACTATCGTTTTAATTATTAAAACAATTATATGTTTACCTTTAGCTTTACTTTATTTTGCATCAAAAAACAAGAATATTTTACGATTAATTTTAAAAATTTTAATAGGTTGGAAGGATGATGTTGTTGTACAAGGCATAAGGAGAAGTGATACAAATCCAACTAAACATTATCCAAATAAAAATATTCTATATTTTGTAAATATCTCATCTGTCCTTGACGGATTGATGTTAAAATTAATTGCACAAAGTAATAACGTTATATTTTGTGTTCCAGATAATTCAACTTTATACAAGTTAAATTTTCATCAACTGTTTGATTTCATTGGAAGTGGTTCATTGAATGCTAAGAAATTCGGTACAGAGATAAAAAACTTAGGTGATTATAAAGATTCGGTTATCTATTTCCTAGCTGAAGGTACTTGTTCTAACGGTAAGAGCGTTTTACCATTCAATTTTAAACAGCCAATTTTAGATGATATTTTAGAATCAAATAAATTTGAGATTAAAACAATTCAATTAAAGGTAAATAAACTAATGGTTACACCAATTGGTATTGATTCAAAATTACTATACTTCATAAGATGTGCCTCTAAAGGTGTAAGCTATAAGTGTAAAATTAATGATATAGCATTAAAGCCAGATTTAGAAGAAATTAGAATATCTCTATGTGACGGTGGTAAGTATAAGTTGATATCTAAGAATTTAAACTTAGGTGCAAAAATTAAATTTATTAAAGAATATAACAGTTATAGACGTAAATAGATTTGTAAATTTAATAAATTCAAGAACTCTATAATGGTTTGTTCCTTCTCTTATAATTTGTTCGATTCTTAGTAAATTTTTTGAAAGTAACTTGTATATACTCTTTGTAAATAACAGAAATTACAATCAAAAATATTCAGATTTAACTTTTTTATGGCTTTCCGTAACAATAGCACTCTTAACTTGTATTTCATTGCCGTCAAAATACCATTCTGAACCCTTCAAATCAGGAATCTTCCCTTGAGGCCAGTATGATAACAACTGTTGTCCATCGTTTACGACTGGTTTAAATGTCAATTTATCATTAGTTTTTTTATATCTATAATATAATAGTGTGCTTAAAGGTATTAAAAAATCGTCTACTGTGATTGCCAATAAGGGACTTAATTTTTCTTTGTGGATAATTGGTACATTCTTATTTATTATTCTAGCTAATTTTGAATCATTATTCAAAATGGTTGAATCATTATTATCGCTGGTGTTCTTCTTTTTGAATAATAGTTTTAGCTTATCCCTTTTACGATCCTTTAATAATACTGAATCATGTAATTTACTACTACTTACAAATTTCGACATATTATCAAAAGTTTCTTCAATCATCCCAATTGCGACACCGCAATCGCTTCTTTCATACTGATCTAAAGATAATAATAAATATGCTAATGCAGTCAAATATGATTTTAATACACTATTTATATGTTTACTAGGTGGAATTGTAGATAATGATTCTAAACAACCTATTACTAATTTGGAATACAATATGCTACTTTTTGAAATTTCTGTTATATCTTCATTTTGGAAATCTAAAACAGCTTCTCTAGAATTATCGTACATCTTATTTCTCAATTTTGATAAAGTTAATACTACAATTCCTAGTTGCTGGATAATTTTGAATTCATGTTGTTGATTTAATATCATATCAAAATACTTTTGATCTATTTGAATTGAATTAAAATCAGACTGCTGTGCAATAATGAAATCTAATAAACCTAACCCGTATTTCATATAGGTACCACTTGTACCCCAATAAGAATCTTTAGCTTCAGAATTGTATGCTCTACACATGGTTTCAATTGAAATTTCTTTATATACATATGAAGCGTTTAAAAGGGCTATCACAAATTCTTGCTGCAATAAGGTTTGTTCTTCCTCAGGGATTGAATTAATATATTGTTTATTCAGTAGTACATTTAATAATTTAGAGCCATACATTACTAATTCATCACATATGCACAATTGATTCTTGTAACCTTCTAAAATTGATTTGATATTCTTAATAGCAGAATTCCTTAAGTATATTATTTCATTTGGAAAATTTTTAGCATGCTCATTCTTGTGATCAAATTCTATTGGTAAACTAGTTCTTAATTTCTTGCCAGGCATTTATAATAAATATGTTTATTAATTTCTATTCGTTACTATATATCAGGGGTATCTTAAAACGTCGAAATTGTAATTAATTTACAATATTTTGTTATTTAATCGTGTTCATAAGATTTTTTATAAAACTCATCAATTCCAGATTCCTGTTTTTCAAGGGTTTCTTGATTTTGACGCTATGCGCAGAAATCAACCTTTGATAGAAGCTACTTTCAGATCGAGGCTAAAAGCACTTTAAGATATCAATTATGTATATCATTTGAGATAAAATACTTTATTTTTGTTTATCAAAAACTTAGTTTCAATATATATTATTATCTATATTGTTTACTATTTATTATTTATAATTTTGGTTAAATTATTGTTTGAAACCATGAAGTAATATATCCAATGCATTTCGTTCTTTTAAAGTCAATTCGATTTGATCACCAGGATTTTTAGAGTTAACTAACCATTTCTTCAAAGGACTTGGAAGACTATAATAATCATTAAAAATATATGGGAATAGATCCACTATTTCGTTTGGATTAGGATTATTGGCAGGTTCTTCCATTCTTGAATCATCTATATTGTCAAACCTATGTTGTTTTAAACCATATTGAATTTTATACAAATTCAACAATATGTTCTCATTGTCCATATGATTTTTATGCAATTGATATGCCATTTTTTCATCTTTGAATATATTTATTGAATCTTTATTAAAAAATAGACTATCATTCATTAAAGGGATATTAATGTGATTGTAGAATGTTATTTTATTCATTTCTGTTGTATTATCTTGGAGAACACTCCCTCCATTCCTGGTTTTTATTAATGTATCATAAAAGTTTTCAAGATATTCATGGTTATCAACACTTAAATCATCTATAGGTTTAATTACATTTTGTAAATTTTTATTATTACTGTTATCAATTGGAATTTCATTATTTTGCAAAATATTTTTAGGTATATGAATTGAATTTATATTGAAAAGAATTGATGATAATAATTTGATATTAGAACTTGCGATAACTATATCAATGCTACTTGGCTTTTTATTTGTTGCAGTTCCTAATAATTGATAATTTGGTTTTGCATAGATTAATTTACCAAATTGACTAATTTGATCTATAATATATTTTGAAATATGAAACTCATTTTGTGAATTTAATAATTTATACCTAAGTCGATAATTTAATACCAAACAATTATTTTGAATAAATTTAGCTAGCATCTTAACTCATATATTATTCATCAACTATTTTTGGCTCGTTCTTAAAAGAATTCAATTTTATTGCGGTAATCTTTAAAAATTAAGAGTCTTTTTATGTATGCAATTTGATAAAGGTCCTATTTTAGTCGACTCAATCAAAACCAAAAATAAATATACTGGTATTTAAATTATAGAAATTGATTATGATTTTAAATCATTCAATAAGTTAAACGTTTTTATCCATATAGCCCTATTTCATAGATCAAATATCAATTGTTTGTTTTTGATTTTTTAGTTTTTCGAGAGAGAAAAAAAAAAATAAAGAGTCTTATTGAATAATTTTAATTGTTATACCAAACAATAATACAATAGCTTATATACAAATATATAGGTAAAATTGAAAAAAATTATATTTTAGTCATTAAATGTAATATTTTATTAATATTGATATATTTACATGATATTTTATTATTTTTAGATTTCTATATATCAGGATCATTTCATGTCATTCATTGTTCCTTCTTATAATTAAATAATATGACATATTATAGCGATCTTATAAATTTATTATAATTACTTCCATTGTTTTCTAACAAAATTCCAAACCATTGGAGAAATCCATAATAATGCAGCTGCACATAATGAGTTTCTAACAGTAGCATTGGTTTGTTGTTGATGTAATTGTTTTTCTTCTTCAGATGGTTCTCCTTGTGGTAATCCAAACATTGTACTAGTATAATTATATTTTGTTGTTGGTATTTTTTAAATAAATTATATTTAATTAAATATTAAATATCACAGTATAGATTATAATATTTTAATAATAGTTCCTAATTAATAATAAAAATCCTAAAATAATTTAAGACTATATTGAATTTTTAAGTAATTAGCATATAAAAAGATATTAAATTGATTGCAATTTCAATTAAATTTAAAGTAAACTATCGAGAATTGTAAATTTACATAGTTAATTTTAATAATAAATTCGAAAGGTTTCTACTTTGATTTCTGTGTATTTTGATAAAATCATGAAAAAAACTATTAAAAAATTTAAAAATTTCAAGAAGTTTTTGGGAAAAAAAAATGAAATATGAAATATGAAAAAAGAAATAAATAACAAGAAAGATTAAAATATGTAAATATAAATAAATATATGGTTACTTTTTATTAAATAATTAAATTATATTTGATAACTATTATCAAAATTAAGTGTAATTAATAACTTTAATTTATTACAAAGAAAAATCTATTTCAAATAATAGATTTATCATAAAAATAAATTAAATTCACATATTCAATATACAAATGGATAGTGTTGATAATATTGAAACTATTGAACAACGTGTTGTTCAAGAACATGAAAATAATGATGAAGTTAATAATGAAATAATAGAAAGAAAACGTAAGCATATTGAAGATGATCTTTCTGATAATGATAGTGATGATAACATTAGTAATTTAAAGAGTATGCCAAGTAATAATGGTTCTAATAACGAATTATCAAATGATATTGGATTAGATTCATCGACAAGAACTCGTAAAGAATTAGAAGATAAATTAGATAATATTTTGAGAAAGCCTAAAGTTAGAAGATCAAGACAAGATGAAGATGATTTAGAACAATATTTAGATGAAAAAATTTTAAGATTAAAAGATGAAATGAATATTGCAGCACAAATGGATATTGAAACATTAAATAAAAGAATTGAAACCAACGATAAATCTTTAATTGCTATACAAAAAGTTAAATTATTACCAAAGGTTGTAAGTGTATTATCAAAAGCTAATTTAGCGGATACTATACTGGATAATAATTTATTACAAAGTGTTAGAATATGGTTAGAACCACTACCTGATGGATCATTACCATCCTTTGAAATTCAAAAATCTTTATTTGCTGCATTAGACAAATTACCAATTAAAACTGAACATTTAAAAGAAAGTGGTCTTGGTAGAGTCGTCATCTTTTATACAAAATCCAAACGTGTCGAAGCACCATTGCCAAGGTTGGCCGAAAAACTAATAGCCGAATGGACAAGACCGATCATTGGTGCATCAGATAACTATAGAGATAAGAGAATTTTAAGATTAGATTTCGATGCTGAAAAGTTAAGAAAGAAATCTGCATTAGACAATGCTAAGAATAGAAAGAAGAAGAAGAATGGTAGTGAAGAACCACGTAAAGTTGAAGGTTCATCAGCTCAATCCTTATACGAAGATGCTGCCGCTAGAAGAGGTAGAGCAGCCGCTCCAGCACAAACTACAACTGATTACAAATATGCTCCTGTAAGTAACGTCAGTGCTTTATCTAATAACTTAAGATCAAATGGTGTTGGTTCTTCATTAAATAACAGTGAAACTTATAAGAGATTAACAGCTAGATTAAATAAAAATAAGAGATCAAAATAAACAAAAATCATAATGAAAATTTTGATATCTTTTAAACAGTTTAACCAGATTCGCACATAATTAAATGACAACATGTAACATATAAATTTAAAATCACAAATCCAATAAAATAATTGATGTTTTTATGTTTTAAATCTTTAAATAATTAATTTAATATAATTAATACTTTTATATTGAATTATTTGTTTCTTTGGTGTATAACTCTTTAGTAAACATTTTAGTAGAATTTATATATGAATAAAAAGTTGAAAGATAATAGATAAATTTTTAAATATTTATGAAAATTTTTTATTAGAAGACTGGGAAAAACTATGTAAGTTAACCAATAAATCTTATTAAAACTAAAAAAGTAAAATTAAAACTAGAAATTTTAATTCGATCTGATTATGATCTTGGCTTTTCCTTCTTTTCCTTCCATAAAGCTAATAAAGAGACACCAGAGACCTTGACGACCTTGAATCTAACACCTGGAATATCACCCTTAGCCTTACCTTTTCTACCGAAACCGGCTAATAAGACTTCATCGTTTTCATCAACGAAGTTTAAACAACCATCGTTTGGAACGAAAGCAGTAACCTTCTTACCGTTCTTGATTAATTGAACTCTGACACACTTTCTGATAGCAGAGTTTGGTTGTTTAGATTCAATACCGATCTTTTCTAAAACGATACCTTTAGCGTGAGAAGAACCACCAAATGGAGAAGATTTGAAGGCAGTACCCAATAATCTCTTCTTATAGTTGTTTTCGGCCCAACGGCTGTAAAAATAAAATTATTCATCTATTAATTTTGTTTTATTAAAATTAAATTAAATTGTAGATGAAAAAAATAAGTTAGTAAAAAAAATAATTCAAAAGTCATGGATGTCATATATAATGAGATAAATTGATCAATGAACATCGGTGTTTAATTGATATGAAGAAATGAGAAACCAATAATAAAAAATTTGAGATGGTTGAAATTTATAATTGTAAATAATCCTTGAAAATAAATTAATATGATATTAAAAGACTCGCTTAACCCTTTATTATCTTATAACATGGTTTAAAAATATTTTCCATAATATCATCTTGAAAAGTATTCATATAATAATGCAACTATTCTGAACTAAACAAAAGACATGGATCAAATCATTTCCTTCAATTTAGAATCATCATATTACATCATTTTATACAAATATTCTTCAATACAAATATAATTTTTTTTATTTCGAAATAAAATCACTCTGAAATTCATATAATTACTTTCTAATGATTTGAATTTTTACAGTAAAATCATAATCTTTTGTTCCTTTTTTCTAATTGTTTATAAATTTTCATTATCAAAAAATGATAATTAATAAATTAAATCTATTCTCTATCAGAACATATCTATACCTTTCCTTTAATTTCTAATCTTACAATATAAAATTCACAATATCAAACACTTTGATTTAATTGCATTTTCCCAGTTTCTCACAAAAGTCTTTTACTTGTTGTATCATCTTCTCTTTTCTATTAATTGAACATAACATGTATAATCAATAAATTTCAAAATATATATAATTAAAATAGATAATTTGTTAAACATACTTGTTTCTTCTGTGGATACGTAACTTTCTGGCGGAGTTCAAACCTCTTGGCTTACCTTTACCCATCTTTGGTTATATTTAATTGTTCCTGGTTAGTTAAGAAAAGGAATATTAAAGAATATTTAAAGAAAATGTGAATAATTAATACTTAAATATAAACTACATATATATATATTAATTTACCTATACAAAATAAATTATTAATAATAAATTTTAATATAAAGTGAAGTTCATTATAAAAATTAAAATTATAAATGAAAAATTGATATTAGAGTAGGAATTAGTATGGTAGAATTATAAATTTCAGTAATAAATTAAACTATATTATTAGAGAGACCATCGATATAATTTTTCATTATATTGAATAAAATTTAGTGAAAAAAAAAATCATGCAAATAAATTTTTTCAAATTATTTTCTTTTTTTTTGCTTCATGGAAAGAAATACATTATAATGTTAAAAATTTCAAAAGAATTAATTTCAAAAACTATAAAAAAAAGAGAAAATGTAGTACGAAATGGGTAGATAAGATAAATGATCTATAAGATTTTATAGTGTGAACATAATCAATACTAAATATTAAATGAATTTAATAAAAGTAACGAAAAAGAGAGAGATAGAGACAGAGAATATATCAATTATAGTAATATAATATAAATGTATGTATCCAGTAATTAGCATTATACTTACTTATAATTTAGACAGAAACCTATTTAAATTTAATTAGAGATTCTGTTTAAATTCTGTTTCTATTCTGTTTAAACTCTGTTTAAACTCTGTTTAAACTCTGTCTAAAATTCAATTTATTTTAGAAGGAACAAATTAATTAATAGACCGATGTGTTGTAATAACTGAAATAAATATATTTTAAACTACAATCAAAATGCGAGATATTCTAACCTAGACTATACAATAATTAATACGTTTATCCTCGCATTAATTATAAATAAAAAAATTATTGGAAATAAATTCGATTCAATAATTAATTCCAATTTTTCAATTTTCAGTTTTTTCTGTAAATATAAATGTCTGGGTTTATTACAAGAATAACTATCATAGTGTTACTGTACTATTTACAAACAGTCACAACTTGATAACGCATAGATATTACGATACGCGCTGTACCCTTAAAAAATTGTGTTTTTCCGTTATATACAATACGGTTTAATATTAGTATTGTGCCCAGATTTCATTATTTACTATTATATATTTTCTACATACTTAACTTTTACAAAATGATTGAAAAATGTACTAATAATTAATAAAGATTACAGTTATAGAGATGATGTTTAAATAAGTTATTAAGGTAAACTTAAATATA
>JAJMDZ010000047.1:0-79313 GCA_030573835.1 Tetrapisispora taiwanensis (nom. inval.)
CCAAAGCATGGTGATAATTATAAATCTAAGACTATTTTTGTACGCCGCGGTAACCCAGCTAATTCAAAGCAAAAGAAGAAACCTAGAGGAAAGAAGAGCAGCAGCTATCAAGAACCGGTAAGGTCAAATGCCACCCAAAATCACAACATCACATCAACTAAACCATCAGCCCCAGTTTCAAGAACTTCAAAGAAACCTGCACCACCTCCACCTGGGTCTAAAAAACAAGCACCAAAACCAACTCTAGTTACTGCAACAACACAGCCAGTTCAATCACAACCTGCTGTGCAGAAACATATCCCTCCTCCTCCTCCACCACCTCCACCTACACAATCTAGTGTACCAAAGTTCGAGGCTGCATATGATTTCCCAGGTTCTGGTAATCCATCCGAATTACCGTTGAAGAAAGGTGACGTTGTGACCATCTCAAAACAAGAAGCCAGTGGTTGGTCTTTGGCCAAAACTCTAGACGGTTCTAAAGAAGGTTGGGTTCCTACAAACTATATTGTACCACAACAAGGATCATCTGCTCCACCTGCTCCAACACCAGCTGCAAATGCTGCTACAGCACAACAACAAGTTCAACCAGCAGCATCACAAGCAGCTCAATCTCAACCTGCAGCAGCACAAACTAATTTCAGTAACGGTTTAGCATCTGCTTTAGCTGCTAGAGCTAATAAAATGAGAGCAGAGAGTGACGGGGAAGATAATGGAAATAGTGATGATGACGATGACTGGTGATTTATTCGTACCAATTTGGTTAATCGTAAATAATGTATTCTGAAGTTCAAAGAACATTTAATAATTTATGTAAAATATAATAAAATAATAATCTCAGATTTAATATATATTTCTTACATTGTAAATAACAAAAGATTTGCTGGATTAAGATATTCATTTATATACAGATATAATATGAAATGATCATAACATATATTAACTATAGAATATTAAATAAAAGAAATTGACTTCCTTAATTGTTTTGGAAAAATTTCCAATAAATAGAGATGATAAGAAAAAATAAAGATATGTAGACTAATCTGGTGATCGAGAATAATTGATCGTTACCATCTCTATCAAACCATGGTTTTTTTTCTGTGGCAAATTGTAGTAAATTGGATTTAGTTTCAGTGTAAGGTGGATATCTCATGGACAACAATAAATCCATCCAAAAGGGTTGTTTGAAGACTAAACGTTCATGAGTAAATGCATCAAAACTCCATTTACCACCATAACTACCATAACCTGATTTTCCAATACCACCAAAGGGGGCATCAGAAATACCCAAATGAATCAATGTATCTCCAACTATACAACCACCCGATCTTATTCGATATAATATATGATCAATTTCTTTTACTTTATCTGAAAATATATATTGAACTAACGGGGTATCGTTAAATTTTAAAACGTTATTAATTGCGTCGTCAAGTTCAGTATATTTTATAATAGGTAAAATTGGTCCAAAATTTTCACCTTTCATCACTGAGTCATCCCAATCGATATCTGAAATAATTGTTGGTGGAATAAACAACACATCATCAGTGAACGAGTGTTCATTAACGTTTGCTGAGTAAGTTTTACCTTTTGTTAAAGACAATATAGTATTAATTCTTTTATGAGCTGCCTCATTAATCATGTATGTATATTCAGTTTTTTTTGATAATGATGGCCAAAATTCATCTATAATTGATTTTGAAGTCTTTAGTACTTCATCATAAATTGATTCATGGACGATGATATAATCTGGTCTAACACAGATTTGTCCTGAATTTGCAAAAGCACTAAAGAAAATTCTTTTTATAGCAATGTTTAAATTTTTTTGAGAGAAATTTTCTGTAATAAATACTGGTGATTTCCCACCAAGTTCCAATATACAAGGTGTCAAAGATTTTGCAGCAGCTTCAGCAACAATTGTACCAACTTTTTCAGAACCTGTATAAAATATTTTATTAAATTTACCTGATTCTAATAATCTTGTAGTTTCTTTAACACCACCTTGAACAATCTCTACCAAACCATTTGGAAAATTGGAATCTTCAATAATTTTTTCTAAAACTTTTGCAGAATTACCTGTGATTTCACTTGGTTTTAATAGAACAGCATTACCACCAGCAAGTGCACCTGCTAATGGAGCTAAAGCTAATAGAATTGGGAAATTAAATGGAGAAATAATTAATACACTACCTAAAGAAATTTTTTGAATTTCAATATTACCAAATAGATAAGCAGGAGAATAATCTTTAATCTTTTTTGGATTTTTATACCAATTTGGTAAATTTTCTATTAAATACAAAATATCGTTTAATAATTTAATTAATTCAAATGATAATGATTCGGTTTTTGATCTATTAAAATCAAGATCCATTGCATCAAGCAATAATTTTTCATTATCTTTTATTGAATAATAAAATTTTTTTAATTGTAATAATCTAAAATTTAATTCATGTTTTTTAATATTTTTTTTCAGTGAAAATTCTAATTGATGATTATAGTAAAAATCATTAACCAAATTAATTTTTGAATCAATTGAATCAAAAGTATCATAAACTAACGCCATAATTTAATACATACATATATATATATATATATATACTTGTATTATGTTACATACAATTAAAAAAAAAATTCATATAATTAAAAACAATATAAAGAAAGATTCATTTATATAAATTAAAATACCCTTTAAATTTAATTAAACAAAATTCATTAAAATGTAATTATTATAATACAAAAAAAAAAAATATAGACTCAGTACAATATAAAATTGTGTCAAACTCACCATAATAAAGGAAATACAGTGAATTTTTCATTATATCTATTTTTATGATAATAATTAAATGAAATATTTCGAAATATTGTACAAACATTCTTCACAAAAAATTAATTTTATTTTTCGAAATGAATTTTTTTTTTTTTTCATTATTAAATAATTAAATAATTAAAATTAACTAATTAGTCCCTTTCAAAAAACAAAAAAACAAAAAAAAAATATTGATTAATTCTATGAAAAAGCTGAACCAACCTTCAATAAAGAAAATTCGAAATTAAATAATAATTAATATTTTTATTTATACGTACACTCCTTAACAATAAAACAAAAAAGTTTTTCAGAAATTCAAAATATTTTTTTTAAAAAAAAAAAACAACATATTTTATGGAGAAAACAAGGAAGAACCGTTATAAAATTACAGTAAACAATACTAATAACGAAAAAAAAGAAATTATTTCCACGGGAGTTATTACTAGTGAATTCTTCTTTTTTTTTTATGAAATTCGGATTTCGAAATTTGTTAAGAAAAAATTACAGCCATAATAAAATTTATTATTGTTGTTTCTATTACAGTCGTTAAAATTTCATATAAACACCTAGAGTGAAAGAAGGTTGATTTATGTAGGTTACTAATGAATGAATGAATGAATGAATATTTTATTGTTTGTTCTTTTATATGTGTTCTTTTATTTTTTATTAAGAATTTATATGTTTTATAAGAACATATTTGATTTATATATATATACACAATTTAATATACTTTTAAATATTATCTTAAACCTTTATTTAATTTTTACTATATTTTATTCATTGCGCCTGATCAATATTGTATTGCTTTATACAACAAATTTTCCATATTTTTGATTACTTGATTTATGGTGTTGATGGCCGTGTGATTATTACTAGACATATTGAGTGAGTGAGTGAGAGATATTTATATATCAATAAAAAAATATATAACATTAAAAGGGAAGGATGGCAAGGAATATTAGTAATAGTAATCATTTTAGTAGAAAAAATAATAATTCTATAAAGAGGATACGTAAGAATCATTCTAATAAAAATTCAAATAAAATTCAAATTAAAAAATCATTACAATTAACTAATGATACAATTCCAATAATTGAACAAGCTACTCAAATTTTTATGAAATATGTTAGTGATAATATTAATTTTTTAAATAATTATATTGCTTTAATGAAAAAAGCTACATCATTAAATTATGAAAGAACATGTTTGATTAAATATGTTAAAAAATTAAGATTTTATAATGAAACTTTAAGAAGTTCAAATTTATTAAAGCAAAATAAAAATTCAACAGACAATATTGATAATGATCCAACTTTTCAATTCGATAATGTTGATGTAACAAATAAAATAATCCTATTAATTTCAATTTTTATTAAAAATTTAGAGACAATTGATATATTGAATTTTCAAGTGACAAGATCAATGCAAAATGAAGTTTGGATGAAAACATTAAACGATAGATTATTAATACCGGAAAAAAATCTTACATCAATAGAAGATGTTTATAACCATTACGTTAAATTTATTCAATGGCTCTCAGAAACAATTGGTTTACATGATACTATTTTCCAATTAGAAGTTATTACACAAACAATTAGATATGCACAAGAAGATCATTCTCATTCTTTTAATACATCACTTCAAGATGAGATTGAAACTGAAAATATTTTTTTACAGACGGTAATTCCATCTGAAACTGAAGAAGAATATATAGAAACATTGAAAGAATGGTTAAACATTCTAACATCAAAAAATAGACAATTAGAATCAAATTATGATGAAATATCATCTACTTGGCATAATTTAATAAAATCAGGTCCAGTTAAAAGGTAATGTTAACGTTTTTCATGGATTAAAAGTTACTAACAAACGAAACTTATTCAAAAAATTGTATCGATACCCATGTCTTTAAAATTTCATTTAATATGATTGAATCAAAAAATCATCAACAACTAATAATTCATAAATCATCCTTAATAGAATAATCATATACATCTGCATATATAAATACCTATATATTGCTAATAAATTAATTTGCATATTTATTTTAATAAACTTAATAATAGTGACCTTTTTATAGTTATTGACAATAATCTTAATTACGCATTGTGGAATCCCTAAATCAAATTTCCAAAAAAAAAATGAAAAATTATACATATTACAATGCAGTAAAAATTATCGATAACTTCGAAGATATGATTAAAAGAGTCAGAATATTAAAAATGAATATAGCTTCGTAAACAATATAACTCATATTTTTATCTATATAAATTGATAATTCATTGATTAACTCTATATATATCTTCACAGAAACAACTATTTTGTTAAATTGTAAAGAAATTAGCACTTCTGTTAGAATACACTAACTTTAACAATGTCAATAAATTTAGGGCTCTCAAGAATTGGTCAATTGTTGAAATTGATAGGAAATCCACAGAAAAATATCAAAATCATACATGTCGCTGGTACAAATGGTAAAGGATCTGTTTGTTCATATATATCTTCAATATTAAGTTATGATAATATTAAACCAGTTCCTCCAAAGATTGGAAAATTTACTACACCACATATGGTTCATGTCACAGACTCCATTTGTATAAACGATGAGCCAATACCAATCCAGACTTTTAAATCGATTCAAAAAATTTTAGGTGAAAAGAACAATGAATATAATATCAAATGTACAGAATTTGAATTATTAACATGTACAGCAATCAAATTTTTTGAAGAATCTTTATGTAACATTTGCATAATTGAAGTAGGATTGGGAGGTAGACTAGATGCAACAAACATCATTCCAGGTGGTAATAAATTATGCTGTGGAATTACAAAAATTGGTCTGGATCATCAATCAATTTTAGGTAACACTTTAGCTGAAATTGCTAAGGAAAAAGCTGGAATTATTACAGAAGGTGTAAAGTTTGTGGTAGTCGATGGATCTAATGATAGTATAATTTTAAAAGAAATCAAGGAACAATGTCAAAAAGTTGAATGTGAATTGATAATTACAGACTCAAATACAAAATCTTTAAGTTTTGATACTAAATCTTGGGGTTCCACAACTCTGGATAGATTACCACTAAATGGTGAGTATCAAGTTTTTAATTTTAATGTAGCATTGAAAATTTTAGATATTTTGCAAATGAAAAAAGATATAAATATAGAAAAAAAATATTTTAATTCAACATATTTAAATAAAGTGAAATGGCCTGGTAGATTGCAGGATTTGGATTTCTGCTATAAAAAAAAGAGTAATATTGATGACTCAAATACAGTACCAATTCTACTAGATGGTGCCCACAATGGCAGTGCGGCAAATGAATTAAAGAAGTATTTAAGAAATATATATGGAGAAGATCAAAAAATTCATTTTATAATTGCCGTAACAGATGGTAAAGATTTAGAACCTTTATTTAATCCGTTAATACGTCCTAAAGATTTTGTGACTATTACAAAGTTTGGTGATGTCGATGGAATGCCGTGGATCAAACCGTATGATCAAAAAATACTGGAACAGTTTATCAAAGCTCATCACACACAAAATGTTAAAATTGAAGAAAACTTGACAACACTCGTATCATCATTAGATAAAATTCATAAAAATACAGAAAGTCCAATAGTAGTTTGTGGATCATTGTATTTATGTGGTCAATTATTGAATATTCATCATAATAACAGTAAGGCACCTTGAATTTCATTAGGGTGCGTTAAGAGCATTTTATACTTCTATTTTTACAGCCTTATAGAAATTTCAATGAAGATTAAATTACATTTCATATATTTACATTATTTCTTAATAATTTTTCCCGTTTTAATTCTTTAGTAAAATTCATTTCTAAAAAATGTCGTTTTAATTATTATACCGTCATTCCATTTTTACATTCAACTTTTTTATTATGCAAATTCATTAATCATGTTAAAGGTATAAGTGCGAGAAAACTAGATGAAATTCAAAATTAATATTTTAGAAAGATATTTCGATAAAACAAATTTGGTTATCATTGTTTGAAATTCAACATTAAAATATATAAAATTATATATATATATATTTCTATACTCAAATAAATAATAATAAATAACTATCCTGTTGGTGAAGGAATACTTCCTAAATTTTAATGAAACAAATCACCGCATCTCTAAAGAGCTTGGAGTCCTTTTCAAATAATGGCCCCTGTATCATAATACCCAGCATAACAAGGCTGAATCCAAATACAATATATCATAGACAGAAAATTAATTTTCTTAGATCTAAAGTTTACTATCATACAGAAACCAAGAATAGAAAAAAGCATAACCTTAAAAATGCATTTGATGATTTAACGGCGTGGAGAAAGTTAAATAAGAAGAATTATGATTTATTAAAGAAGAATAAAACTTTTGATATAATGAATTCCTTAAATAAAAATAGAGATAATAAGGACAATGCAGGTTTATTTATGAATCCGCTTCTTACATCACCGGAAGGTTTAGCCAGGTTTTGTGAATATTCATTGAAGAAATCAAAAGAAATAGCTGAAAAGCTTAGATCGGATCAATCTGAAGAAGGATTAAAACTGTATATTAAAAGATTAGATATTTTGAGCGATACATTATGTCGTGTCCTTGATTTATGTGAATTCATAAGATCATCTCATCCGAATCAAAAATATCTACAAGTCGCTCAAGATTGTTATGAACTAATGTATGAGTTTATGAATACATTAAACACTGACGTAGAATTATGCTATAGATTAAAGGATATTTTGAACAACAAACAAATATGCTCACAACTAACTGATGAAGAACACCGAGTTGGTAAAATACTTTTAGAAGATTTCGAAAGATCTGGTATCTATATGGCTCCAGACAAAAGAGGTAAATTTATTAAGTTATCACAAGAGATTAGTTTAGTTGGTCAAGATTTTATAAGTAACACAGATTACGCAAATAAAAGTGAAATTTTAGTACCATGCAAGGAGTTAAATATAATGGAACTTCCACTAGATATTCAACTATTTTTAAAAAAAGACGTTAGCGGAAACTATTACAAGATACCAACTTACGGTCATATGCCTGAAATGTTATTGTCTACATGCTCAAACGAAAAAATAAGAAAGCAGATATGGGTAGAAGGACATAGTTGTTCGGAGAAGCAAATAAATAGATTAAAAGAGTTAATATCTTTAAGGATGAAAATGACCAAATTACTAAATAAAAATACTTATTCTGAATACCAATTAGAAAGTAAAATGGCCAAAAATTCGGGTGAGGTTAAAAAGTTTTTATCTACATTATTAAAAACAACAAAACCATTGGCTGTTAAAGAACTAGAGCCATTAGCTGAAGAAAAACGAAAAGAAGAAAATATAAATTGTGATAAAAAAGCTGAAAGTATTTTACAAACTATTCGCCCATGGGATCGTAACTATTATTCTCAGATTTTAATGAAAAATGAAAAAGATCAAGGACATCATCAAAATGACTTAACTTATAATTTTACCTTGGGTAGTGTGATATCAGGCCTATCAGATTTATTCAATAGAATCTACGGAATACGATTTGAATTAGAAGTACCAAAGGTTGGCGAAACATGGTTACCAGAAGTAAGAAAGTTAAATGTGATATTAGAGCACCAAGGTATAATTGGGATCATTTATTGTGATTTATTCGAAAGACACGGTAAAATATCAAATGCTGCGCATTTCACTATTTGCTGCTCAAGAGATATAGGCCCAGATGAAGATGTATCTTATATGCAGCTTGGTAGGAATTCAGAAGGTCAACAGTTTCAACTACCTATAATATCGTTGATGTGCAATTTTAGAAGCCCAATATTCAAGGAAGATGAAAGGCCTTGTTTTTTAAGTTTAGATCAAATAGAGGTTCTATTTCATGAAATGGGCCATGCAATGCATTCAATGTTAGGAAGAACAAAAATGCAAAACACTAGTGGAACTAGATGTGCTACTGACTTTGTAGAGCTGCCTAGCATTTTAATGGAGCATTTTGCAAGAGATGTAAGAGTATTAGAATCAATGAGCTGTAGTTATATGACTCATCGAAAGGCTACACCAGAAGAGATAAAGTCATGCTTAAACTCTAATGGTAAGCTACAGAACTCTGAGTTATATATGCAAATAAAAATGTCCATGCTTGATCAAATGTTATATGAAATTGATGTAAATACAGATTCTTCTGAAATTGATGTGGTTAAGATTTATAATGCACTAGAAAAGAAATTGGGCGTATTAGTAGACGATGAAAGTAACTGGTGTGGTAAATTTGGACACCTATTTGGATATGGAGCATTATACTATAGTTATATTTTTGATAGAGCAATTGCTTCCATCATATGGGAAAAATTATTCAGAGAAGATCCTTTCAGTAGAAACTCCGGAGATAAATTTAAAAATTCTGTTTTAAAATGGGGAGGTTCAAAAGACCCTTGGCTATGTATATCTGATGCACTTGATGAACCAACCCTATCTAAAGGTGACTCTCAAGCAATGGAGTATATAGGTTCCGCTAAAATATTGGAACAGTAGTGCTGACGAAAGTTATATATTGAATTATAAAAGTAACATGTAAATAAATTAATTTTAAATGATACAAAATGACTTATAAATAAACAATAATTTATTAACTGCAGATAAACGGTTTCCTTCAACTTAACTTATACTAATTATCTCTAACAAAAGTTAAAAAATATTTTTATTAAAACCTAAAACTAAATAAATAAACAAATAAGAGCTATATACTAATATTTAAATATTTTAGTTAGAGGTCATGACTTGCCAGACTCTGATGACGTTGTCGGTGTAACCAGCGAATAAGGTTTGACCGTCAGCAGACCAGGTTAAAGAGACAGCATGTGGTTCAGCAGCCTTGTTGTAACCGGTGAATTCTGGTTTTAATTCATCAATTAACTTCTTAGCTTCTAAGTCGTAGACCTTGATACCAGAAGAAGTGGCAGCAGTTAACCAGTATCTGTTTGGAGAGAAGGCTAAAGCGAAAACTTCGTCTTGGGCGTTTAAGGTGTATAATGGAGTCTTTAACTTTAAGTTCCATAACATGATTTCACCATCCTTACCAGCGGAGGCAACTAAAGTACCATCTGGAGAAGCAGTGATGGAGTTGATGTAGTTGTTGTGACCAACGAAATCAGCTTCAATTTGGAATTGGTTGATGTTCCAGGCCTGTATTCATAGCAAACATCGGTAATAATATTCATTATTATTAATGTATTAACTTTGTTAGTAAAAATTGTTTCAAAAATAAATTTAGAAATCTTAAATCAAGATAGAAAACTTTTATTTTTGATAAAATGCATATAAATCAGTTTCATATATCAGTCGGATTGTACTAATTATTTCATACATCAGAGATCTTGGTGATTATAATATGTCTCATTGAAGGTAAACCTTCTCCGAAGTAGCAAATATAAGAATACATCATTTGAATAAATTAGTAACAATCCTTAACTGTTCTTGAAATTAAATTACATGCAGTAGTATCAAAACAACCCTATCCCCTATCATCATTTAAAAAAATAAAAAATAAAATAAAAATTAACATACCTTAACCATTTTGTCAGAGCCGGCAGAGATTAAAGTGACAGTGTCGTCTTCTTGGTCTTCATTTGGAGCAACTCTAACTTGAGAAACCCAGTCGTTGTGACCTAATAAAGTGGCTAAACAGTCACCCTTGATAGACCAGACCTTGATGGTCTTATCTCTGGAACCAGAGATAATCATGGAAGCCTTTCTGTCAATGGCAACAGACATAACATCAGACTTGTGGCCAGTGAATCTTTGGTAAGTTTCACCAGTAGCAACGTTCCATAATCTTAAAGTCTTATCCCAAGAAGCAGATAAAGCGTAAGCACCATCAGCAGTTAAAGCACAGTCTTGGACGATGTGGTTGTGACCCTTGAAAGATCTAACTGGGACACCGTATTGTTGGTCATCACCAGTTAATTTCCAGGAGATTAAAGTCTTATCTCTGGAAGCAGAGACTAATAAGTTTGGTTGACCAGCGGAAGTGGCTAAGGAAGTAACCCAACCGTTGTGACCTTCTAAGGTACCTCTTAAAACTAAAACTTCAGTAGACATGTCTGATTATTGTTATGGTTATAGTGATCTTTTGATTGGAAAAACTTAAGACTGCAAAAAAAGTTAATCAAAAATAGCTATAAAGTAATTTTATATAGAAATGTAATAAATAGATTAATATGAATTAGATAGTTTATTGTCATTGGATTATTATTATTGAAAAAAAAAAAAAATTTGTCAATTGAGAGAAGATGAGATGAAACGCTTCAATAATTGAAAAAAAAAGTTTTCACGAACTGTTCTAATAATTTCGCTGAGGGTGTAAGGAGTTTTGATTTTTTTGCGCGAACCCATCAGCACGAAAATGAGTGACTGCAATTTTTTTCAAAAAAATTAACATATGCAATTCTTATAAACCCATACACCACTATCTAAACTTCAAAATTTAAGTTTTAGTTGATAAATATTTTTTAATTTTTAATAAAAGTCTTAAAAAAATGATAGATATTTTATTTTTCTTGAATTTATTTCTCATTATTACTATCTTTGCTAAATAATATACAGTAAATTAGTGTATAAATAATTAATTAAGGTTAATTTAATAACTATTTATTAAGAATTTAATGTACAATAAATTAAATTATATACATTAAAATTTAATGATTACTTATTTAAGTATATTTCTGAATTGATTTCTTTTGACCCAATTAGGAAATAATCATTCTATTTTACAATTGAATCATTCTTGTTAGATCATGAAAACAACGATAGAATATGAAGCAATTATTTATATTTATTGAAATTATTTATTAATATGAGGAATATGAAATATATGTAATAGTTCAAGAGATGAGGTATGATTAGATATAAATATATACCTATATATCTTCTTTACACTTACAAATGTATGATTATGAATTCTAATTTACTGGCAAACTATACATAAATAATACGATTCGACAAGGTAAATGAGCGCGTCATTTAAACATAAATAAACATAAACAAATATAACATCAAAAAGTATACATGTAAATAATAACATCAAAAAAAAAAATACGTTCGATACAATAAATTTATTTACGAACATTTTTTTGGTGCAATCATTTTTTTTATCTATATACTTTTTTAAAAAATACATGGAAAACGCTACTGTTCTAAATATATTAAACAAATTACACGAGATCGGGTACTGAACTATTATAAAATTATATGCAAATATACTTAATCTCCATATATTATGATATTAGGTACTATGTACTACTCTATGTGTAAAAAATTAAGATAGTTTATATAATCGTTTGCTTCGTTTATATGGGTTAATCATTAATTTGAAATACATAGATCTTACGGTTCTCAAAGATAATCCATGTATATAAACTAATATTTATATTAAAATTATATATAAATAGTGACACACATCAGAACTCAACTGCTCCATTATTATCGTGAAAGTAAAGTAAAATCAATGCTTCGTTTATTAATTAAAGTTTTAATGTGCTTTTTCATTTACGATATTAGTTTTTCGATCTCTATATAAACATTCTTTAAATATATTAACATTATTCATTCCTTTAACAATTTCAAGAAGATTTATGATGTATTATAATTTTAACATTAATTATTATTTCGTTTATTTTAAATCTATATTTTATATATAAAAGGATTGATATCTTAGGTAAGTTGAATTCTAGTTATTTCTTATTTTTTCCTTTTTTTTACATTATGTACTTTTCTGATTTCATTTCGCAAAATTGTTTATTGTTTCTACTGGGATTTTACTGAAAAAATATATATCATTTAAGTGTTGAAAAGAAATAATAAAAGGTGAAATTTTAAAGCTCATAACATAAGAATAAGAAAAATAATTGATAAATTATATATAAAGGACTCTATCATAAATTATAAAGACAAAATAACGTTGCTATTAACTTTTTTTCATTTGAAAGCTTAATGACAATACAATAACAATATTTATCATACATTCACAACTATCAATTTATAGCAGGCTATATTTTATAAACTACTTTTATCAAATCAATAAAATTGAGATCTTTATTTTTTATTAATTTAGGATTTTACACTGCATTATTAAAAGAATCATGTATAGGAAAACATATAATATATTAAATAAATTCGTTAAATTTATTGGGCCTGGTATCTTAGTAAGTGTTGCTTACATGGATCCAGGTAATTATTCGACTAGCGTTTCTGGTGGTGCACAATATAGATATCAATTATTATTTACTATTTTTGTTTCAAACATTTTTGCAGTTTTATTACAATGTCTATGTGTTAAATTAGGTACGGTAACAGGTAAAGATTTAGCAGAAAATTGTAGAATTAATTTACCAAGATGGTTAAATTATACTATTTATTTTTTTGCTGAGTTAGCTATCATTGCCACCGATCTTGCTGAGGTAGTAGGAACTGCAATTGCATTGAATATATTGTTTAACATTCCATTAAATTTGGGTGTCATATTAACAGTATTAGATGTCTTACTGATTTTAATGTTTTATAAACCAGAAGGGAAATCATTGAAAAAAGTAAGGGTCTTTGAATTATTCGTTTCATTTTTAGTAGTTTGCACTGTTGCATGTTTCTGTCTAGAATTATTTAAAGTTAGCATTCCAGTTAAATTAGATGTTTTCAAAGGTTATTTACCAAGTAAAGTCATCTTTGAAGATAAACAAGCATTATACATTTCATTAGGTATATTAGGAGCTACGGTTATGCCACATTCATTATATTTAGGATCTTCATTAGTCAAACCTAGATTATATGATTATGATTTAAAAACTTACGGAAAAATATTAGAAAGGCCAAGTTTAAGTGCAATCAATTATTCTTTATCCTATGCTTATGCTGAGTTAATTATTTCTCTATTCTTAATTGCCACCTTTGTTAACAGTGCTATTCTAATCGTGGCAGGCTCTACTTTATTTGGTCAAGCAGATGCTGGTGATGCTGACTTATTATCCATTTATGAATTATTAAAACAATATATTTCACCAGCTGCTGGTTTGATATTTGCTTTAGCAATGCTTTTCTCTGGGCAATCAGCTGGCATTATTTGTACCTTAGCTGGTCAAATTGTCTCCGAAGGTTTCTTGGAATGGTCAATGCCTGCTTGGGCTGTTAGATTATTTACCAGAATGTTCGCTATTGTGCCATGTTTAATTGTTACATTAACATTTGGAGAGCGTGGTATTTCAGATATCTTAAATTTTTCACAAGTTGTTCTATCTATGATTTTACCAATAGTCGCTGCGCCACTAATTTATTTCACAGCTAATAAAAAAATTATGACAGTTTATGATGAAACATCAGAAATTACGTACAACGAAACAAATGATAACTCTAATGAAGATACACCTTTGATAAACAGTCCTCAATATAAAACAGTAGATTTTACAAATAGTGCATTATTAACTAATTCTGCTATTTTTGTTTGGGCATTAATTGGTGGATTAAATACATATCTAGTAGTAAGTTTTCTATTAGGTGAAGATATCCATTTTTAAACCACGTCTCTATATCAATACGCATCATTGTCATTAATTTTAAATGTATTATTCTGTTGTTAAATATATAGTTATATGATACAACTCTATAAAAGTGAAATCACCATATATAAATATTATGAAATCTAATCATTTTCATTAAATATAAAATACCATATCACTATGAACATTCCAATCAATTTTTATGCATCAATTTTTATTTTATTCGAATAACATTTGAATCTCTTCGATTCTTCTTTGCCTTCTTGTATCTTCGTCAACATCCATAGCTTCCCCGATACTTCTTTTTCTTTCTTGAATTTTCAACATTTTCTCCTCAATAGAATTACTGATGATAAATTTGACAACTTTAACTGAGTTTTTTTGCCCAATTCTATGAATTCTATCAATTGCCTGGTCTTCTATACTTGGAGACCACCAAGGGTCCATCATAAAAGCATAAGAGGCACAAGTTAAATTTAAACCCACACCACCAGCTTTCAATGATAATAATAATATTTTTTGTTTATTAATGTCTTTTATTTTGAATTGTTGCAACACATCAGACCTCTCTTTTAAAGATAATTTACCATCAAATTTAAAGACTTCGATTGAATCTTTAGGTAAAAGATCAGTCAACTCTTTTTGTAGGATGTCTAGATATGATGAAAATTGGGAGAAAATCACAACCTGTTCACCGGGAGATTTTTCAGCTAATCTTTGCATATGAGCAATTAATGCCTCAAGTTTTGCTGACTTCACTGATGATTCATATTTTACAATCGTGAGTTCTAAATTTAATCCCTCCTTAATTTTAAATAGAGAGTTTCTATCTATAGGATTTCTACATATTGGACACTTTAATTTAGAGTTCTTCTCTTGTTGAAATTTTATATAACCTAAGAGGCATTCCTGACAAAAACAATGTCCACATTTTGTGAATACAGCATTCAAAGCCTTAATCGGTTCTTGGATACAAACAAAACATTCAACATCAATAAAAGAGCCGCTTTTTATATATTTATTAGTTAAACTTCCTATTACCTCTTTGTTTTCGTTTATATCAATTTCCACTGCTGGGTTATGTTTGTTGGATATATCAATTAACTTTTTCAAATCTCCAGAATCTGACATAATCGTATTGACATTATTTAAATCTTCATCACTATAATCCACTTTATTTAGAAGTTTAACATCACAACAAGCCTGTCTTAACCTCAGGATATGCACTAAAATCGTTGAATATTTTTTAAGTAAATTACCTTGTTGGATACCCTTTCGAACTGATGATTCAGCCCCTTGAAGCAAATAGTTATATACATCATATTGAGCCTTATCAAGAGTTAATTTTTCAATTATTATCTCTTTTTGAGGAAGATTAACTAGAGGTTCTCCATTTAAATCTTTCATTTGCTTGGTTCTGCGTAGGGATATAGGTTCAATAATCGAACTGACAACGCTGAATGCTTTTTTAAACTCCTTTTGCTCAAAAGGTGATGTAATAAAATTTTTCCAAAATCGTATTTGAGACCACGGTTCAACTTTTAAGAAATTGATTAAATTATAAAGATCATCTATTCTGTTTATTATCGGAGTTCCAGTTAAAATCCATTTCCTCTCTCCTATCAGGTTTAACACTGATCTTGACGTCGCTGTTGACCTATTTCGAATGTTGTGCCCTTCATCTAAAACAATCCTGAAAAACTTAACAGAAAACAAACCTGTATAATTTCTAATAGCCTGGGAAGAATCTAATTTTGTCAACCTAGTCCATTCACTTTGAACAATACCATAAGTAGTAATAACTACGGCTGGTGGATTTGATCTCCTGGTCAACATTTCTTTCAAACTGCTAACATTACCACCATAATAAATTTCGCATTTCAAATCTGAAGATCCATTTACACTATTGAATTCATCATACCACTGTGTCAACAAAGACATCGGGACTACCACTAATGTTGTTTTAGATGCATACGGCAATGAAGATATTTGTTGAGAAGATTTAGTATTATTTATAGAATTTGATTGAGAATGTTGAACATCTGTTGTGTACTTAGAGTCTGAAGGAACTGTCAATATTAAAGATAAAGTTGAAATGGTTTTTCCTAATCCCATTTCATCAGCAAGAATACCACCCTTTAAAGTAGATTTCATTGTAGGTTTCTCTATTGAGAATTTTCCTGTATATAAATTAGAATAAAAGTGTAAAGCGTCGAATGACATATCATCCGATGTGTTTAGTTTTTGTTTTTCCCAAGACATATCCTTTGGCCATTTAAACTTTTTCCAAAAAGGGTTTACAACTTCAATATCCTGGGAAGCAGTTAAATCTTCATCAATTTTACTGAATTCCTGCTCTCTTTTAAGCATCCAAGTAAGACCTTGTTTTTGATATTTTCTCAATAAAAACTTAAATTTATTTTTATCTGGTGTAGTTTCAGCTATTGTCATTATATTGTTTGCCGATTGAACAACTTTATAAAATGCATTAATTTGGTTGATATTTAATTCATTTTCATCAGTCATCTGAGAGTTTGTAGTGTCATCGCCGATTATCTCATTATTTATATTAATATTTGAAAGGTTTTGATCTTCAACACTGTCTAAGTCAATTACTATGGAATCTTCGGTTTCTGGATTTTCATCACTCGAGGGTTCATCAGCAGCAACTTGGTGGACTCTTAATAAATCAAATAATTTAATAATCGAATTGCGATATTCTCTGTCTTCCATTTCATTTCTATTCTCTAAAATTTTATCTGTATTAGTTTTATCCAATAATTTTGAGTGCAAATTCTGTTGAGAATAATCCATTTCATCATTTTGAATATTAAATAACCTCGACGTTAAAAAAACATCTAATTGCAAAACGATGCTATCTCCAACACTTAATCTTTTCTGTTCCGTATATACTAGCGTAATGTCAAAAATAAATTCATCTCTATCAAGTAGTGGACAAATTATTTCACCTATATGTTCTGGCAATCTGCCAATTTCTCTATTATTCTGACTATCATATAATTTCACTAAACTGGACGATAACAACCTCTTTTTATTCGTCGTTGATTTCATTTTAAAGCTGTGTTCCTTTGATATATCAGAGACCAATTTAAAATTTGATCCATATTGTAATTGTCTGATCATTGGTCTGGTAATCATAGCACTCACTTGATGAGCCCCAATGAACCGTTTCCAAGAAATTGCAGGCTTTTGTCGTTTTGTTTCCCTATAACCATAAGATTTCTTTTTATTTCTAGATACACCTTCAAAGGTTATACTTCTTTGAGATGAATTCAACTCTTCTTGTATTCCTGATGGTGAATTGCTAAAATTTTCTTCTTCATCCTCTAAATCAATTATTAAATTACCAGTATCAGAAGCTATATCAGTTTTTGGACCTATCTCATCAAAATAATATGTAACTGCTGCATCATATATGTTTTCATGATCCTTAAATTTATCATACAATTGTTTTACCAAATCTTCTTCGATTCCTGGTAACATGCCTAGTAGAATAATCTTGAAATTATCGAATTCACCAATATCAGTTTTTTCTTTATGTTTGATATTATCTAACTCAAAATTATCCCGACTATTGCCAAATAATATAGAGGTTTCGTTATTAAATGAAACTTCAATTATAGATGAATTATCGACCGAACTTTCTAATTCATCATTAAAAAATCGTTTCTTAGTGTTATGCTCATGGTCTTCGGCAGGCATATTATCGATTTCATTTATTTTTAGATATGTATTACAGAGTTAATTCAAAAAATTTTATTGGTATTCAATGTTAAATGTTGGTATTTTAATTTCATTTTGTAATTCAATGTAAAGTTGTATTAAAACCTATTTATCTTATTTTTATTTGAGGTTTTGAATTATCGATGGTGTTAATAATGATTACATTCATCAAATTCGATACGCGTATATAGTAAATTCAGAAAGCTCGCGAATGTAGTATGGAAACAATGATCTGGGTATCTTTAAGAGCATTCAATTTAATTAATTAACTAACAAGAGTCTTGAAATATATTAGTAAATATATTATATTTTTATTTCTCTTTATATGATTATATCTATTTTACAAATATTACAAATTATTATAATTTTTCAACTTCACGTAACCATGTTTGTAAAATTGATCTGGTTTGGTTATGAGGTACGGCATTTTCCAAGCCTAAATTAAATTTTTCACTTAGTAATTTATATTCTCTAGAGAATTTTCTCAATATACTTTTAATGAAAGATAAAGCAGTTTGGTATTTCCATACAAGATCTAATTGTTGCAATTGAGCCGGTTCAAATTGAGTTACAGATTCATCCAATTGAGGTAAAAAGACATCTTCTGTTTGGCTAACACCCAATTTATTGGTAGTTTCATTAATAATAACGCATAATTGTTCAAAAATACTATCAAAGTTTTCAGTGTTACCAGACGAAAGGGATGGATCTTGGGATAAAATTCTGAAAATAGTTTCAACAGCAGTTGCATCAGTTAAACCTAAGTTTCTACCATCTTTTTCTTCGAAACAGAATGCAATTATGGATTTAGTGTTGATAAAACCAGCATATTTTAATGCATCTGTGTTTAAGAAACCAGTTTGGGAATTAGCATTCCAGAATCTGATCATTGCTTCAACAATATTAAATTCTTTTTTATTTTGATCTAGTTCTAATGTAGAAAATATATGGTTTATATCTTCAGTTAAATCCCCAATATATTTATTAGCGTGAGACAAGGATCTGCTACCAGAATGGGCAATACATTGAATGACAACAGTAACGATAAATCTATCAAAATCAACAATAATATCATCATATTTTTCCCTAAATTCTTTTACAATATCTTCAAATTCAGTGATTACTTTATTTTCACCTTGTTTATGCATGTAGTCCAACAATTTACGAACTGTACCAGACATTGGAACACCCTCTTGTATGAAATATAAATCGTGTTTCTTAACATCATTTGAATCAACAATATAACCCCTGAAGAATGATTGATAATATTCAATTAGTTCATCACGTGGAATAAAAGAACTATCTAGGTATTGTTTGAATTCTTCAGTTAAACTTTCTTCGACATCTAATGTGTTGGAAGTTAATCTCAATTCTTTACGGATTAAATTCTTAGCAAAGACCATTTTTGGATTATATAAGGTTTTGCCAAATTTAATTGAATCATTTTCCCATTCATTCCATTTCCATGAGAAGCTGAAGTTACTCATTTGAATAGAAAACCAGTCTAAGTATCTTTGTTTTAGTTCAAAATCCAAGTTATCAATGTTTGTATAAAAGAATCTAAAAGCTCTACCAAATACTGGAGCAATAGCCTTGGGGTCGTTTTGGCAAATTTCAACCAATAAAGTATAATAATAAGCAAAGGGTTGTATAACGGTTGGTAATTTATAAATTAAACTTAAAATCGTTTCAATTACTAAATCTTCTAGTTTGAAAGTCGAAATTAGAGGGTCTTCTTCGAATTGTTCATTTAATTGGGCAATTGAGATACCAGATTCTGTAAAGATACCGGTTTTGAAAAACAAATGTAACATAACAAGTTGTTTAGCAACAATTTTTCTATTGAATTCCATACTCTGAATAATATCTAAAATGATGTCCTTAAATAAGAAACCAGAGTAAGTAGTTACTGGTAAAACAGTTTCAAAATCATTTGTTGCTGAAGGTAAATAAACATGGAAATTAAATCTTGGGGTTCTCCACATAGTATCAATTGATCCTAAACCTTGTTCTAAAGAGTTAAATTGTTTCAATTCTTCAACTTCCGGTAATTTTAAAGCTTCATTAAAACCTTGATCACCAGGTTGTTCTGTTAATAAATGCATGAAATCTGGGAATAAATGAGAAAGTTGCTCCATATCATTGGATAATGCTTTCTTGACATTTCCTAGAATAACTTGAATTAATTCGACTCTTGGAATTGGATTTTGACCATTATATTCATCTAATAATTCAATATTATTAGCACGAATTTGATATGAAGTTTCAACATAACTTAATAATTCTTCAATTTTATCCTTCAACTCGTTATTTGTTCTATTAAAGAAGAATAAATATGGAATGTTTAATAAAGTATTGGAGTAGATAGCTTCTGATAATGGATTTCTCTTGTCAACTTCGATATTATTTAATTCGATAGCTAAAGTGAAGAATGATCTAAATAATATAATCAAATCATCAATTGATATCATTGGGGATAATAATGATAAAAATCTTAACATTAATTTAGATTTATTCCATGGACCAGTTTCATTAGAAGTAGCTTTAAATTCTTGGTTAGTTGATTCATTAATAATTTTTTGCAATTCAGAAACGAAGTAATTAACAATACTTTTACCAGCTTCTTGATTTTGTGTATTAACAACCATTGTTAACAAGGCGATTGCTGGTTGTTTATGAGGTTGTTCTAATACAACTGATTTGAAAGTAGAAAGTAAAGCATTGTTAAAGTATTCTTCATGACCAAATTCACTGATGATAGCTTCACTTAAAAATTTAATATCTTCTTCAAAAGCTTTAACAGATTCACCAATAGTACAAATATCAGGCATCATTTCCTTACATAATTGAACAACAGGTGGGATTCTTTGTCTCTTTGGCATACGTGGTCTAAAATCACGATAACCATCATCTTCGAAATCAGCACTTCTCTTTCTACCTGACATTTTGGTATAAAATTCTCTTTATATTATTTAAAGATTATCTTATTGAAACTTTACTTTGTCCTTAATAAACTAATATTTATTAGTAAAAATTATAATTTATTTAAAATATTTATTTATACAATTATTCAATTATTCAAAGAAAACCCTTTCTAATTGCAATTTTATTTGAAGATAAAGTTTAAATTCGATTTTTGATATTTTCACTATTAACAAGTTCAGTATTTTGTTTTTTCAATTTGTATTATAATATTTCGCTTTAACAGTATTACTCTTAATAAATAATATAATGTAGCACGTATATAATGATTTCATAAGGAATAGTTATATAAGGTATATAATAGCATATTATTATTATCTATCATTTATGATATAGTTTTTCTTGATATATATATATATATATAAAATAAATTAATTAAGCTATTACAAATTATAATATATTTTATATAATGCAGTCTCTTTGAAATGAGGAATTGTTTTTTATTTTCATTAATTATTAATTTTTTCCAATTGACATTATTCTCTATTTGTTGATATTAATATGTGGTTACATTTTCTTCTTAAATTGCACAAGGATTTGTAATTTAAACTTTGTAAATTAGAATTATTTTTTAATGTTACAAACATTGGGTTAGTATGAAAAAATTGTTTACTTCTTATTTAAAATACGTTCCTCAGCAATGAACCTTTTAACTCTTTCATTATTTAATTTTTCAATCAATTGAATGATTGTATTAGATTTTCTTCTTAATTCACTTTCTAATTCATGTTTTAATTCATTGTGTTCCTTATCGTCAATTCTTTTATTTTTTAAAAACTCTTTAACTCTTCCATCTAATGCAACTTCTCTATTAATCGATTTTGCTAATTCTTCGGAAAGCAATGTTATCTCATCAGTTAATAGTTTATTGTCGTTTAATAAATTAGAAGTATTTTTATTTTTATATAAATTTTTGTCATCGGTTATGTCAATATTTCTCGTCTTAATCCTATTATTTAATTTTTTCAATGTCATTAAGTCTTCCATTTCAAGACTGTCATTAGGATTACCATTAACTTTAAAAGAAAATGTGTTCTCAATCATACGAGAGTCCATAGTAGAAGAGAATGAAACGGGATCTATTTTTGAATTATCTAAAGAATTAACATTTTGCTGAATTTCATTGGTACTGTAATTTAGATTATTTATGTCAGTTTGAGATGAAATGCCTTTATTAATTAATGTCCTTCCCATTTTAGATGGTTCTGATGAAACTGATGTTGAAATAGAACTATTCGAAATTTTTTCCAGTACTTTATCCTTTTCTCTTATGATTTCTTCAAATGCTTTTCTTTGTTCAATATATTTATTTTCATATTCTAATTCTTTTTGTTTAAGTTCAAATTCTATTTCTTCTTCTCTTGAAGTTAACAGTGAATTAATTTTTTCTTCATTAATTTTCAACTTTTCATTGTAAGATTTTTCATTTGATTCTACTAAATTTTCAATTCTTGATATAGCTTCATTTTTCTCTTCTAATTTTTTTTTTAATTCAGTAATTTGATCTTCATATTCTTTGTCATTACTATCGATTATACCATTATTAGACACTTCATTTCTTAACGGTGATTTCTTTTGATCATAAATATTCTCATTATTAGATGTATCTACCTTCTTTTCATAAACAGATTCTTTTGATGTTTCTGGTGTTATAGCAATGTTATTGGTATTAATTGTATCTGCTGAATGTAATCTTTCAACTGAAGAATCAGAGTTTTCTTGGGACTCAGATATAACTATAGAAGGTAATGTTGGAATTGAATTATGTTGTTTATATTGGCTTGATGCGTAATTGTTGTTAACGTCATTATTTTGCAATCCATTATTTTGATATCCATTCTTCATCTTATTATAGTTCATTTTGACAGAACTATTTTGGTTACCACTATTTTGATTACAACTATTTTGATTAACATTTTGTTGCATGTCATTATAATTAGGATTTGTGCCTGTTAATGAGTGATTTTTAACATATGGGTTAGGAAATGTATTATGTGCAGTATTTTTCATTTGTTGAGATCCATTATTTGAATAATTTATATTTTTATTTGAGTTAAATTTTTGGATATTCATTTTTTCTTGAGTTTTTTTAAACTTTCTATATTGAGTATTATTCATACTACCTTGTCTATTAGTATATAATGTCGGTATTGCTGGATTCATTGAGGAATCATGGTTAAATAGATCTCTCGTATGTAAATTTCCTGGTATATCATTAAATGAATATTCTTTTGAATTTGAAGCAATTATATCATGGTCGATGTCGACTTTACCTTCATCTTCATCGAAATTTTTATTTGAATATTTTTTATTAAATCTTGGTATAGAAATATTTGACTTTTTATTTTTAAGAAAACTTGTGACAGAACTATTTTTTGATGAAGGAATACTTGAATTATTATTATGAAATGAATTTGGTTGATTTAAATTATTCATTGATTTTGAATTATATTGCTGATTATAAATATAACCATTTGTTGATCCATAATTTGGGATATTGATATTGTTTGGCATTGAATTATTAAAATTTCTGTTATTTGGATAAAAATTATTTGGATTTTGATTTTTTCGCCAATTATTTTGATTTTGATTTTGTCGCCAATTATTTTGATTGTAATTATTGTTATAACTATTGATGTTATAGTGATCATTGTTATAGTTATTATTGTAATTATTATTGTTATAATTAATTTGTGGGCCAGGGGTGAAAGTATTATTATTTAATAAATTATTTCTTAAATCTTTTTTATTTTGCATGGTCATAAATTTCCTATTAGAAGTACCATCTTTTGGTGACATGGTGGCTAAACCAGCATCCATTTTTTATTTTTTGTTTCAAAATTTTAAAGCAATATGTTTCCTTTAGTTTTTACCCTATTGATAATATAGTAGAAATTAACTATTTGTAAAGTTTCGAGATTCAGCAATTATTTCGTAAGACCCTTGTGTAGCAAATTAAATTGTACACTAGATTAATTCAATTTAAAATATTAAAATGTAACAGTAACTCAGTGTATAGATATAAATTAAATTAAATAATACTGAGATTTAAATAAACTCATGAGTATATGAGTATTTCATTGTGTATGTTTTCATTTTTTACTCATCAGTTTTTAATATAAGAATGTTTATGCGTTTGTTTTTTTTTCACTATATTATTTTTTTTTCGGTGTGTTTTTCGACGTTCTTACGGAGTAATTTAGTATTAAATTTTAATTGATTTAATAAATTCCGTTTAGTAATGGTTATACTTCCTATTATGATGCATATTTTCTTAACAGGTAATAAACTTTTTTTAATTTAATGAATCTCTTATTAATGACATGCTTTAAAACATATCATCATCTTATTATATAAATATATAAATCTGATTAATATTTTTTTTATAAGTTTTATAATTATTCTATTAAATGATATTATGCATGTATCTATGTAAATGATTAAATAAATTATATATGAGAAGAAAAAAGAACAGTCTAATGATCAATCTTATTATATGTTGGTTGATTTGTTCATTTGTATTTAAACTTTTCTTGATGATCTTTTCTTTGCATTACCTTTTGAAATACCAGTTGTTTTTATATCAATTTTTTTATCTTTATTATCAGTCTCATTTATTTTATCTTCTTTACCTAGTTCTTCATTTGATAACAATTTAACATTTTTCAATTCATTAATAAACCAAATAACTGTAATCCATAATAATGTTGCAATTGTTAATAACACTATGAAATGTATATTACCATTAGTTTGTATAATCAACCAAATTAAAGTGATTATTAGAGCTAAAAATGATAAATTAGTGGCAATTATTAATTGTGGTGAAGTACCTGGAATGAAAATACTATTCCATAATTCAACAAAGAATGACATGTTTACTGTTGTTCCGTTATATATTATTATTTGATTAATTGTAATGATGATTAAAGAAAAATATGAATCTCTTAATATTGTTAATAGTATAATTCAATTATATTATATATTAAAAATTTCAAATACTTAATATATCGGAACGCGATCAAAATAGTGTCTCTATATGAAAAAAAAAGATATAATCAATTTCTTAAAACATAATATGTGTATATTATTTTAATTATATATATATCTCAACTTTATTCAAGTGATATGGATTGAAAAAAAGCTGATAAAGATTATATATATAATATATATTGATATAAGTATGATAATTGAATAAAAAAGTTTGTTAGTTTATTCTTTATAAATATTTTTTATATGGTTAGTCCATTTTAAAAAAAAAGGTTTTTCTGTTCTCAATTTGTTCTTTTCTAGAAAAAATAAAAGGGAAACAAAAAAACAATGTTAAATGTTTAAATAATGCTGTTTAAAATAAATGTGATGAGTATTCCTTTGATATATTATTTTTTTTTTTTTGAAGAAATATTCAAAGATAAAAAAGTGATCCGTAGATATAAAAAAAATCAATATAATATAATGTAAAAATATTATATTTATTCTTATAAACCAGCACTTAAGACAAAAGAACCAGCAACAACAGCGGCAATCATGGAAGCGTATTTCCAGGACATTGGCTTAGCAGCGACAGCGTTAGCAGCAGATTTGGAAGTAGAAGTAGAAGAACTCTTGGAAGAACTCTTGGAAGAAGAACTCTTGGAAGAAGAACTCTTGGTAACAGTGGAACTGACAGAAGAACCAGTGACGGAAGAAGCAGCGACAGCACCGGTAGAAACTAAGTTAGAGTTAGTGGAGATGCTAGAAGAGTGAGATGAGGAAGCAGAGGAGACTAGAGAGGATGAGGAAGGCATTTTTATCTATTTAATTTGATGTGATGTGTGATTGGAATAGTTTTTTTATTATTGGTTTAATATATGAAAAAGATACATAAAACCAAAATAATAGAGTAATTAGAAAAAAATATAAATTTCAAGAAATATAAAAAATAAGTGTCCATTATATATTAAAAAAAAAAAACTCAAAATTCATGAAAAGGAAAAAAAAGATATGACCATTTTGGATATAAAAATAGAAATAAAATTAAAATTTAACTTCTTACAATAAAAAAATGAGAGCAATTGACATTAAATATTTCCAAAATTGTCTTAAAAATTATTTTATTCAAATTAATAGATTAAAATTTCCAATTATAGAAAAAAATCATAAATTGATTCAAGTTTTAATATAACTGAATACATTAATGGTTTAAACCCCTGTGATAACACATAGCAAAGCGTGCAAAAAAAGGAAAAGGAAATAAAATGCGAAATTTAATATATTAAATTAAATTAAATTAAATTAAATTTACATTGTGTGATATCAGAACTTCGTGTTTCATTTCTTTTTCAACTCGTAATTTTTGAAATGGAAGCTAAAATTTTAAATTGCAGTAAACTTATTAGAGAACATAAAAAAAATGAAAAGCGAAAAAACAAAAAAACAAAAAAAGCGAAATGTTCATTAGTATTGTAGTTAATTTTTAATAGTAAACATCTTTAGGAACGAATTTAGTTTTCAATATGTATTTGTATTTGTATGTATTTCGTTATATTTATTTTTATCTTGAGTTTTTTATTAATTACTTACAATAATAATTTATTTGTTTAAACTGTTGTTGTTGTTTTTTTAGACTGATTGTATACCGTTTTCGCATATGTTCTTCCTAATTAGGTTAAAACTTTAAAAAAAATACTCGAAAAATATATTGTATATCTTTGGTCTGTATATTGGTAAAATGTAATTATATTTCCTAATTAGGATGGCTTAATCCATGGTTTTGTATTAATATTTATTGTACTACATATTTGCTTACCCGAACTTGTCAATTGAATGTTTTAATTGTTTTAATTATTTTTAATTATTAATTTTTTGTTGTAAAATTTTGTTTATTTTAAATATCGTTTGTGTGGCCCATAATGTAAAGTAATTTCTTTTTTGGCTATTTTAGTAACTTAAATTGAAATTTATATGGTAAATTAATTTATTATATTTATTTGTTAATTAAATTAGGTAATACTTATATTTATTTGTATTTATTTGTATTTATTTGTATTTATGATATTTATTTATATTTGTATTATTCTCTGTTATGAAGGTTTAGATAATAAAAAAGGAATAGTAACTGTAAACAAATTACTTGATAATGCCAAATTATAGACAAACTGCTATTTTATCTGTTTATGATAAAACTGGTTTATTAGATTTAGCTAAAGGTTTAGTGGAAAATAATGTTAGAATTTTAGCTTCTGGTGGTACTGCTCAAATGGTTAAAGAAGCAGGGTTCCCTGTTGAAGATGTCTCTGATGTGACTCATGCTCCTGAAATGTTGGGTGGTAGAGTTAAAACTTTACATCCGGCGGTTCATGGTGGTATTTTAGCAAGAAATTTAGAAAGTGATGAAGATGATTTGAAAAAACAAAATATTGAAAAAATTGATTTCGTTGTTTGTAATTTATATCCTTTTAAAGAGACTGTTGCTAAAATTGGTGTCACTGTAGCAGAAGCTGTTGAAGAAATTGATATTGGTGGTGTTACTTTATTAAGAGCTGCTGCTAAAAACCATTCAAGAGTCACAATTTTATCTGATCCAAATGACTACTCTATTTTCTTAAAAGATTTAGCAAAAGATGGTGAAGTTTCACAAGATTTAAGAAATAGACTAGCTTTAAAAGCTTTTGAACATACTGCAGATTATGATGATGCAATTTCTGATTTTTTCAGAAAACAATATTCAGAAAATATTTCACAATTACCTTTACGTTATGGTTGTAATCCACATCAAAGACCCGCTCAAGCTTATGTATCCTTACAAGATGAATTACCTTTTAAAGTGTTATGTGGCACTCCAGGTTATATTAATCTATTGGATGCTTTGAATTCGTGGCCTTTAGTTAAAGAATTGTCTGCTTCTTTAAATTTACCTGCAGCTGCTTCTTTTAAACATGTTTCTCCGGCTGGTGCTGCTGTGGCAATTCCATTAACAGATATTGAAAAGAAAGTATACTTTGTAAATAATATTGAAAATTTATCTCCACTAGCCTGTGCTTATGCAAGGGCTCGTGGTGCTGATAGAATGTCATCATTTGGTGATTGGATTGCTTTATCAAATATAGTCGACGTTCCAACCGCACAGATCATCTCAACTGAAGTCTCAGACGGTGTCATTGCACCAGGTTATGAACCAGAAGCATTAGAAATTTTAAAGAGAAAGAAAAATGGTAAATACTGTATCTTGCAAATCGATCCAAATTATGAACCAGATTTAATGGAAACAAGAACTGTATATGGTGTTAATCTACAACAGAAGAGAAATAATGCAATCATTAATCGATATTCATTTAGAGAAGTAGTATCAAAAAATAAAAATTTGACTGAAGGTGCTATAATAGATTTAATTGTCGCATCAATTACTGTAAAATACACTCAATCTAATTCTGTTTGTTTTGCAAGAAATGGTATGGTCATAGGTTTAGGAGCTGGTCAACAATCAAGAATTCATTGTACAAGATTGGCCGGTGATAAAGCTGATAATTGGTGGTTAAGACAGCATCCAAAAGTATTAGCATTAAAATTTGCCAAAGGTGTAAAGAAACCATCAAAATCTAATTCAATCGATTTATACATTACTAATCAAGTTCCAATTGACGGTCCAGAAAAAGAAGAATTCGACTCTAAATTTGAAAATATTCCAGAACCATTAACTGAATCAGAAAAGAAAATATGGTTATCTAAATTAAATAACGTAAGTTTGTCGTCAGATGCATTTTTCCCATTCCCAGATAATGTTTATAGAGCTGTTAGATCAGGTGTCAAATATATTTGTGCGCCAACAGGTTCCATAATGGATAAGGAAATCATCAAAGCTGCTGATGCATTAGACTTGGTTTATATTGAAAACACATGCCGTTTATTCCATCATTAAGAAATTGATAACAACGTAATGAAACCGTAATACCAATCAAATTAATGTCTCTTTTTTTTATCTCAAGATATCTATACAAAAGTAAAATAGATTTTTTAGTTCATAATTTAAACAAAGCATATTATTTATGATAGATTACCTATATATTCCTCGATAATTGATTAAATATAATAATAATAATAATAATAATAATAATAATAATAATAATAATAATAATAATAATAATAATAATAATAATAATAATAATAATAATAATAATAATAATAATAATAATAATAATAATAATAATAATAATAATAATAATAATAATAATAGACAACTTAAATAATCTTAATTGTTCATTTTATTTTTATAAATTCATAAGTAACATCATTTATTACAAAATTTCTATATAAATTTACCTCATTAAATTCATTATTTATATTTGATAGGTCTGATAAAGTAATTATATGTTATAATATTGATTGATCAAACATTATGAACTACACTATAGCCACTAACTTCGGATGCACATGAAAAACATTTTTGAAAACCCTTGTGTCCTAAGCTATCTCTACAAGCATCACAACAGGTAAAACATTTACATGGCCACAAGATGACTGATCTTTTGTTAAATTTACATATAGGACAAATATTTTTGAAATGCTCTTCAGTATCAAATTCATCAATATCTGAATCATCAGTTGTCTTATCTATAGTATTATGGTATAATCTACGTTCCATCACTGTTTGTTCAAACACTTGCTCTGGGAACTTAGAACCATATTGTAACCTTGTCAATATTTTGTTATTTTCGTCATTTTCCCAAATTTTAGATAAATGATATGAACTTATTTCTTCATTTTCATTTGGAACCAAAAGATCCACTAATTCTTCCTTCAGTTCATCTAAGTCATCAGATAAGTATTCATATTTTATATGTTTATCTTTGTTATATTTTTCATTTAATTCTTCAAATAGTTCTATATCAAAATCTCTTGTTACATCTTCATCTGGTAATAGTAAATGTTCGCGGAATTTATTATTTTCATCATCTTCAGGTCTTGTTAAAAATTTAGTGTAATTTCTTTCTGTTATATACAAGTTTAAATCTTTTGACTTCTTATTTCCAGCTCTCTTCTTTGTCCCTTTTTCATCAATCTTTTTGTTGTTATTGTAGCCAAAATACATAAATGCCAGGGATAATTTTTTCAAAGTTATCATTAACATTTTTACTCTTAATAAAATTGATAAAGTTGCAACATTATTCTTGTTCTTACCTTTTTCATTTGAATTTTGCTTATTTGTAAAGATTATATCATCAGGTATAGTTGGAACCTCATTTAAGTAACCGCTTATCATAAACTTACAATTCAATTGTGGAATATCTATTTCATCCGTTTCATATTTATTGGTCATTAATGTATATTCGTTCCTCATAACAAAACTATTCTTGGAATAATTTATTGGATTACCGCCATTGCATGTAACTAATAATAGATTGTAAAGAAAAGAAATAAATTCTTGCTCAGGACTGTAGTATAAATTTTTCTTGATGTCACAATATAGTGTAATTGGCGATTTATTTATAATATGGTCAGAGTTCTTATTAATTATGACAATAAATGGGAAGGTTAGATACTCAATGAGCCATTTAATTGATTGAATTGCAATTATTAATACAATAGCATAAATTGAAATGACTTTCGTACTACATTTGAATAACGTATACATTGGTATTGAAAATAGACCATATCTTGTTGTTTCATATAATAAAGATAATAATTGAACAATACTAACAATTGAATTCTGTAATAGTCTATATTTTCTTATTCCAAATAATTCTATCACATGTATTAAAATTCTATCAATAATGATAAAATCAAGATCCAACGATATAAATCCATGAGCTTGTTTTCTAAAAATAGCATAAGATGCATTCATCGTGTATAATTGCAAAGATAGTTCTAAGGTTGTATTGTCGTTTTTTTCTAAAATCTTTGTATTAGTAGTAAAATTGTAAAAGAATTCAATACATTGAGAGTATAATAATAAGGCAAATGACATTGGTAAATATACATTAGTTGGTAACTCTTTTAAATATTTAACATTGATAAAATTTATTTGAACTAATGATTGTAATAACAAGTATAATAGAGGTATAATTGAAGAAATATGCAATATCCATTTTGAAGATGCAGGTAATATAACATTTGTTGCATTTGATTTTAATGATGACATTACGATTAATCTATTAATGAAAATATATGATAAAATCAAACCAGTAGCATAATTACTAAAAAGGTAAAGTAAAATTTTAACAATTGAATCTAGTAAATTTGGAGCTTGAAATAATTTATTTGCAATTTCTAACATCGGTAGTATCAAATTATTCAAAAATGAATGATAAAAATACATCAAAAATTTTGAATTTCTAATTGTTTTAATGATTAAACTATCATAATCCAACACAAAATTATTTGTATTATTAAATTGATTCAAATATGTATTGTTATTAAGAGTGTTAAAGTAATCAAATAAATTATTATAATTTGAACTATTAAAATAACTCATCATGTATTGTCTTAAAACTTGGTAAAATATGTGTCTTAAATACTAAATAATCAAATTCTTATAAATGATTGACCATGCTCTGATCCTAAACTTTTTTCCTTTTTATTTCAGAAATGAATTTTTATTATTAGTTAAATTAATATATACTTTTATTTACTAAATCAACTAAGTAATTCTTTATAATTCCCTTTTTAATTCAATTCAATTGATCATATTTCCTTAAATTTGAATCCTTTATACATTAATAATGAACCTATTTTTTCAATTGTCTCTAAAAAATAAAGTATCACGTGCTTTTTTTTTCTCATTAATTTCAAAGCCTTTAAAATTTCTGTTGATTATTTTTTTTTTTAATTCATTTTTGCTTGCTTGGAAATTTAACAACACACACAACAATAAATCTTTAATGATTGAAAAAAATAAAAATCTTGTAATTAAAATAATTGTGTAACTTCAATAGAGTATACAAAGATTCAAATTGACAAATAAAATTAATATTATATTTAAGTTCGTTTCTTTAATTAATAATATTAATATAGAAATTCTTCATTTTCGTTTAGGTTAGATACTAAAATAAAGTAATCTGATATAGAAAGCTAAAAAATTTTAATCTTTTAACATATAACTTTAAGATACAGATTCAATTTATTGTGTTTTACTTTTTCAATAGTCTAGTTACTTTTATTAAAATTTCAGTTAAATATGGATATTAAAGATAGAACAAATGAATTCCAACAGTGTGTGCTGGTAGTAAAGAAACAACATAAAAATTTAATACAAAATGATAGAAATACAAATAATAATATAAATTTAAATAATTCTAATGGTAAAAAATCTGAATTCCAATTGAAAGCATCTGGTATAGCTCATGAAATTTCAAGTACTGCACAATTATTATCAAAGCTTGCTATTTTAGCTAAAAGAAAACCAATGTTTAACGATAATCCAGTTGAAATTGCTGAGTTATCATTTTTAATTAAAAGAAAAATATATTCAATTGAACAAAGTTTAGTTGAATTAAGTAAATTTCAAAGAGCTAATAAACATAATATCACAGTAAATGGATCCACTGATTCAAAAGATGGTCCTGTGTTGCATTCAAGAAATGTTATGAATTTACTGAATACAAAAATGAAAAATATTTCTGGTGATTTTAAAAATGTTTTGGAAGAGAGGCAAAGATTAGAAATAGCTAATAAAGAAAGATGGGCAAAAATATCAGTTGATGCATCAGAAAATAGCACAAAGAACAATGACGGTCGTCAAGATAATCAAAATACATACGAGAGCAATGATTTAACATCTTATAATAGTTCAAATCCATTCTTATCAAATATAATTGATGAAGATTCAAACAACACAACATATAGTAATAAGTCAAATAAAAATGATAATACTTTAATGTCATTATCTCAAAACTCTCAATCTTTATTATTACAAATGGAAGAAGGTACTATGGACAATGCATACTTACAAGAAAGAGATAGAGCTATGGAAACTATCGAATCTACAATTCAAGAAGTTGGTGGTTTATTCCAACAATTGGCTTCTATGGTTCAAGAACAAGGTGAGACAATTCAAAGAATTGATGAAAATGTTAATGATATTGATTTGAATATCACTGGTGCCCAAAGAGAATTAGTTAAATATTTTGATAGAATTAAGAGCAACAGATGGTTAAGTGTAAAGATTTTTTTCATTATATTTGTATTTTTCCTAATTTGGGTATTGGTTAATTGATTTATGAGTATACTTTAGAAAATTTATACACAATAAAATAGAATAGAGGGCAAATAGTTAATGAATTAAAACTTATCGTTGCAATATTTTTGTTTTCATATGAATTAAAGATAATTTTGATCTTTGTTAATAATATTATGCATAACAATTTTATTAATATATATAATTATATAGAATGAAAGACATTTATATTTGATAAAAGTGTACACATTTATTAAAAAAACCTCCATTTAAAAAGAAGTAAATAAAATTTACATAATTATGATATTATTTACTTAATTTGATTATGATAATATTTATATATAGACAGATGTAAGAGAATTTAAGAACAATTGCATATTAAGCTCTTTGATATACATATTTATTTTTTATGCTTTTTTTCATATTATGTCATTGAATAGCCTCTAAAGACCCATTTCAGCTTGTAATTCTCTTAATGCACGTTCATCTTCATCTTCTTCTTCTAAGTGTGGAGATAATTCTTGTTTATTTGAATCATTAAGTGGGAATGATTTTAGTTTTTCATTAGGTACACTTGGTAAATTCATCTTGGTTTCTTTTACTTCAGTTCTCGATGCAGAATCTGGTATCATTTGATTGGTTTCAGTTTCTTGTTGTAATAAATCTAACTCTTCATCTAATTCTTCATCATCCATAATATCATTCATGCCACCGCCAACATATAATGGTCTTGCAATAGCTTCACTAATTTCATCCCCTAATTCTACTTGTTCTCTAATATCGTCCATAGTTTCATCAACTTTATCAATATCCAAACCATTATGAATAGCTTTCATAGCTTGAGAACCTTGTTTCATTGCCTTCATAGTTTCTAAATTCAAGTTAGCATTTTCGATTGAGAATAGTTGTTGTTCTAAAGAACTTATTGTATTTTCTAATTTATCTAATTGTGCTTCGTATATTTTTTTCTTTTTCAAAGAATTTTTAGCTTGTATCTTATTACCTTTATTTAAGAATGTCTTAGCGTCTAAAACTTGTTGATTTATTTGAGTATTTAAATGAGTTTGTTTTTTAGTTAATAAGTTTATATGTTCTCTTAATTCTACAATAGCTTTCTTTGGTAAATCTTTTTGTTTACTTTTGCCAGTACTTGAACCACCAAAAATATATGACCACATTCTTATTATTTTGATTTTCTTATTTGCAAATAAAAAAAACAACTATGTATAGTTTTATGCTGTTTATGTTTATTAATTTTATGATGAAATAAATTATAAAGATACTATAGCTCTATGATTAGAATTTATATCTATATATCTTTATCAAGTTCACTTTTAAGTTTGTTCTTCTTTCTTTTGCTTTCTGTTATCAATGTCCTTGTTATTAAAATTGTCGATTTTATCCTTTTTTTAAATTTTTTTCTTTTTTTGCCTTTTTCAATTTTTGAATTTTTACTCATGTGATTTCAAATATTAGAAAATTTAAATATTTAAAGAAGAGTGACACTAAGAAATGTTTGTAGAGATGTATATATAAAATCTTAAGATTTAGATGACATTAATGCAATCAGCTAATGGTTGATTATTCAAGATTAAAAGATTATTAAATATAAATGAGTATGGTATGCAGCAAATAGATATGGTTATAATTGAGGAGATGCAATATAATAATATGTCATTAGTCAGTTTAAGTACGTTGTATATAATCCAGTTGAACAGACTATCAAAGGTATCATTCAATAATAGTGTATACCCTTTTGTAAGAGAACAATAATAAAACATAGATACCCGAATACAATATATGTAATATTTATCTGAAACACTAACATACAATACAGAACACATACGTTTTTCATTTTTTGCATTTTTAATAATTCATGGATTTTGTGTCATTTAATTTTTATTTTAAAAACAGTTTAAATATAATACGGATTAAAAACGTATAACTTACAAAACAATGAATATGTATTTATCGTATTATATAAAGTAGTTATAAAATATTTTGTATAATTTCATCTTATGAATTACTTTCATCATATGTAATTTTAAATTGTTATACAATTCGAAACATCCACTTTCATTTTAACTAATCTATTCAATTCATGTCTTCTGTCTCTTCATGAAAGACTGTCTCGTTCTTCGTTAAAACGATTTCTGTTTCTTAAATTTTTGTAAAAAGAATCCCGGAGGACCCTGTATATATTTTTTATACGGATTAACACACATCTCTTGTCAAATTTTTAATGTGTGTTTTGTGCTTGGTTTTATGGCATTGTTATTTATTTGTATGTAATTTTTCAGTAGTCCTTCGGTTCATCGCTCTGTCTAAGATAATTAATAATTTTTAGTGTTGTAATTAACAAGTAAAAATTTAATAAGAAATGAACTGATGACTAGTAATAATTTAATTATTTTAAAGATATATATATATATATATATATATATATATATATATATAAATGACTAAATATTTATCTGTAATCTTATCGATATACTATAAAGTATAATTATATTACAATTATACAAATATACAATAACGTAGTAATACACTAATTTAAAACCACTATGATATTGCCATTTCTTAGTCGTTTAAATATTACTGACTATTTGATTATAGTCTTGGTTTATATTGAATTTGTAATATCATCTATATTACAACTAATTCCAACAAAATTAATTAATTCTATTTCCTGGTTACTTCAACACTTATTTTATACTAATCCGACAACAGATGTACCAGTTAGTGATATACCGAAGGATACACAATTAAGATTAGCTTCTTCAATTCATGATATGTGTGAAATTTTTGGTATCGAAGTTGAAGATTATTTAGTGAGAACTGAAGATGATTACTTATTGACCATTCATAGAATCCCTGCGCGCAAAGAACTACAACAAGATGGTATACCACCAAAAGTTGCTTATTTGCATCATGGTTTATTAATGTGTTCTGATGTTTGGGTTTGTAATCTGGAGAAAAATAAAAATTTACCATTTGTTTTACATGATTTAGGTTATGATGTTTGGATGGGTAACAATAGAGGTAATAAATATTCTACTGCTCATGTTTATTTAACACCAGGTTCACAAAAATTTTGGAATTTTTCAATTGATGAATTTGCATTTTTTGATATTCCAAATACAATTAATTATATTTTAAATAATGTTAAAGCTGAAAAATTGACTTGTATTGGTTTCTCTCAAGGTTCTGCTCAAATGTTTGCTGCTTTATCGATTAATCAAAATTTAAATGAAAAAATTTCACAATTCATTGCGATTGCTCCTGCAATGACTCCTCATGGTTTACATAATAGAATTGTTGATAAAATTGTTAAAGCTACACCAAAATTAATGTATTTATTCTTTGGTAGAAATATTGTCCTTCCTTCGGCTACTGTTTGGAGAAGAACTTTACATCCGAAATTATTTAATACGATGATTGACTTGGCTAATATAATGTTATTTAATTGGAATTCTAAAAATATTACAGTTAAACAAAAGAATATTTCATACTCAAAATTATATTCTACTACTTCTGTTAAATGTATTGTTCATTGGTTTCAAATTTTAAGGTCTCAAAAATTTCAATTATACGAAGAACCTGATGATATGTTCAATTCTTTATCAAAGCCATACTTAATCCCAGTATTTCCAACAAGAACTAATATTAAAGTTCCAATCTTGTTGATTTATGGTGGTTCTGATTCATTGGTTGACATTGATGTCATGAAAAAAAATTTACCAAAAAAGAGAGTTTTCGATATTAAAGTTGATAATCATGAACATTTGGATTTAATTTGGGGTAACGATGTAGATTATTTGGTTATTGATAGAGTATTAAGATTTATTGAATTTTTTACATCAGTTGATGATCCAAGTTATAAATTATTACACAATTACTTCAATTCAAATAGTATTAAAAAAATTACATCTTCAAATTCAACAAATACAATAAAATATGAACATCTAGCAAGAGCATCAAGAAAAAATTCTGTAAGCACTGAACATCCAACGATTAGAAGCCCAATGAAAAGTCCGATGAGCATTTCAAAGCATTCTTCAATTGACAAGTCCTCGGATTTGAAAAGATACGCTACTAATGAATCTAGAACTGGTAATTTAGACAATGTTCCAGAGGTTAGAACAGATTTTTCATATTCTTCTGCTTCTGAAGATGAGGAATTGGAAATTGAAGCTGTTGAAATAAACAGACAACTTTCGCATAGTAATAATCAACCAGCTCAAAGTACTTCTGAACTTGAATTGACAGCTTCTGTTATGAATTCAATTCAATGATAACTCTTTCTAAATAAATATATAAAAGTAATAAATAATAATACTTACAACAATATAAATGTTCAAATTATAATAACTTTATAATTTTTAATTATCGATTGTGATTTTCTGTTTATTGATTGAATTTATGTAATATATATACAAGTAATATTTAAATGTGAAGAAATTCAAACTTTGGATATTGACTTTTATCTAATATAGATCAATTTGCATGATCAATTCGTAAAGTTTTGTAATGCCATTTGTGTTTTAGATATGTTTAAACCAGATTTTGAATTTAAAAAAAGCGAAATCAAATACCATTTAGAAACCTTCAGGATTTGTTCTTTGGGATAACTTGGTCCACTTTGGTACTTTATGAACACTTTTTCTATAACCTGGAGAGTTTCTGTTGAAAACAGTGTATTTATCTCTTGGTGACATTTCAGATTCTTTTGGAAATATTGAACTATCATTTAACGATGCTATTAATCTGTTATTGGGTGGGAAGAAAGTTTTCATTTTTAAACCTTCTTCATATGATATACTTTTGCTTTCACAAGTTCTTAAGTGTAAACCTAATGTGATTTGTTGGATATTTTTATCGACAGTTTTCAATCTATCTCTTAATCTTTGCTTTTGTGGTCTAGACATTCTCCAAGGATTTTTCCATAACAAACCACCAAGTGCTGGATTAGTTGATCTAAAAGCTCCTAACATCTGATTTATTTTATTTTTCTATACTATATATTATATGTTTTTAAACAATTGATAAATTCCAAAAGCAAAATATATAACTGGACTTCAATTTATGTTTAATCTGTTCTAATTAATTAAGAACTAAAATTGTTAAGTGGCAGTAGCTTTCGAAGTCTACAATGAACAAAAGTTCTTAATAATAAGATTTAAATATTAAAGCATCCAGTTCTTCTTTTTTCGTTTTTTAAAATTTCAAGGAAATAAGCACACGATGAAAAATCAAAATTGTAATATCGTATAAAACTGAAAGCTGATATTTAAGGACATCATAAATATGTTTTATAGTCTGTTATAATAGAAAATTTATTAATTTCATTAAAAAGGCAAAACTAAGATACAGATAATTATAATTAGTTAAATAGAATGAGTGATAATAAAGAAACTAAAGGTAAAAGATTACCATTGTGGGTTTTAGCACCTAAAGATGATTCAGAAGCTCGTAAAAATCTAAAGACATATGCATATGAACAATGTAAAGAATATGTTGAAGATATGGTTAAATGTAGTAAAGCCCATGGTATAAAAGTGTTCCCAGCCTGTAATGAACAACGTGATAAAATGTCAGAATGTTTACTGTTCTATCAATTGGATACAAAATATTTGGATGAACAAAGGGATAAGGTGGTTGAGAAAAAAATTCAATTGGCTCTTGATAAGAGTAAAGAAGCTACAAAATAGATATGTTTGGTGCAAGCAAATTATTTTCTTAATTACTGAAGGTTAAAGGAATAATTAAATATTCATGATGATAAAATATATAAATAATAGAAACGATAAATATAATATAGTATTTGTAAATACATGTAAATATAATTTAAAAATAAGTATATTATTATTTCTTAATAATCAAAGAAATAAGTTTTTTATCATTTCCTTATTGGTTTTTATAACATGCATTTAGGTAAACTATTATGTATTCGAATTTCCAGAGTTTCTCAATTTGGTTAATAAAAATGGGTTTGATAAAATAGGGTATTTTCTTAGTTCTATATCCTCATTTACCATGCCAAGTACCGGTGATGACGATATTAAAGTGTTTTCCCTGGCAAATTGGATATCGTCTGAATACTCTTTATTTTTACTATCCTCTTCGGTCACTAAAGTTACTTCATCCCTTCCTAGAAGGTCAAAGGACCAATTCGAATCCAAACATTGGTTACCATTATCAGATTCTGTAACATCCTTTTTAAATAAAATATTATTAGATTCTATTATATACTTTGGTTCATTTGCATTATTGGTAGTTTCGCTTTCAAAAGCAACTGTAGAAGTATTCTCGTTGTTTATGCGACATTGTAAACTTTTGTTTAACAATATTGGCTGAATGCTATTAAATGAATTGTTCTTTTTACTATATGAGTTACTTGTTTGGCTTGGTATTTTGCTCTTTTTAAATGAAAGTTTCTTCGACAATTTATTTGCGTCGCTTTCTTTATATGCAAACATTTTTCGAAGTTCACTAATTTTTAATGTAGATGCATTGGGTTTTGTTATGTGGTAAGAGTTCGAATGATTATTTTCTAAGCATTTCTTTTTATTTAGATTGTATCTCAGATTATTCTTTCCATATTTTAACAAGTTAAAATATATTTTGATTTTATCAATTTTATTCAAGATCTCAATTTCTTTAAGACAGGTTGTTAAAGACGACGATTGTTTGAATTTAAATTCTAAAATACCAGAGAAAAATGTTTTTAAGAATTCAAATTCATTTCTAATTGTCAAATTTAATTTGTTGTCAATTATTATAACAATTGAACCCAAAGATAACGTTGAATTATTTTTATCCTCATCTTTTACAGACATCACCTTAATTGAAAATTCATCAGATATCACTTCGTTAAATTCTTCAACCAAGAAATTGATATTTGAATTATTCGACTCTAAACTTTTACAAAATATATCTGATTGAGATAGATTTTGACCAATGTACTTGAATAAATTAATATTAATAATCTTATTTTCTTTGAAATTAAAGGTACATGTATAGAGCTTGTATTGAATCTTTCTTTTTATCATTATGAATTGAAAAATGATGTTCCAATTGAATTTAAAACTTATAGAATTTAATTTATCATTCAATTGGAATCTAATTTTTATGAATAAAACAATACGTTGTTTAAAGTCATTATCATTTTCCGTTTTTATTTTCCTGACAGGCCATGACGAATTCAAATAATATTCTTTACCATTATCATTTAAATACCAACCAATTTCAAAATTTTTACTAAATTGGCCCAGATTTGTATTAGTTGTTTTTGTTATTTTAGTCAAGTAATTTCTATTTATATTCTGTGACATTATTTTATTACCTTTTATATATATGAATGAATAGCCGCCAAGTACTTGATCTGAAAATATACTGATTTTTAAACATTGATTATCAGTAAATACTTCTAAAGACGACAACAGTAAACAATTAATTATATCCTCCATATGTAAGTGTGTTGTTTATATATGTTTATCAAAATAATATATAATTCGATTATTACTAAATCCATATATGCTATTAAATATGGAATTAAATTATGTCATTTTCTTGTTAATAGCGCCAATTTTTACCGCTTAGCGAAATTTCATCAAGATTCTATATAATACCAATAGATACAACTTATAATCATGATATACTATTATCTTTGAAATTCTTTAATCTAAGTATAATTTACAATTACTTCAAACATACAACGATGAGAGAAAACTAGTTAAATGGCTCGAATAGTATTGTATTATATATGGATTTGCTACATAAAAATAAAACACAAAACGTTGTGTTTAGTAAAAGTTTAATATGATTTTTATTATATTATTTTAAATTGAATAAATAAAAAAAAGGAGTAAAAGAATATACAGACTTGCATTAATAGTAATTATTTCTTTGTTGTAATGTTGTATTTTCATTTTCAAAGAAACAAAAAATAAAAAAAGAATTGGAAGTAAAAAATTTTTATGAATATTTAATATAAAAAGCAAAAAGAAAGGTAAATGAAAGGTTAATAATTAAGCATTGTTAACATCACCAGCAAAAATACCTTTTTCTCTTTGTTCATCCCATTTATCAATCCAATCGACAGGACATAATGAAGAATAAGTTTTCCAAAAGACTTTACAAGGGGCAAAATCTTCACCTTTTATATTAATACATTTGTGATAATCAACGTAAGCTTGCCAGCAATGTTTAGTTTGATTTTGATTTGGAAATCTTGGATCGAAACCAACTGTGTGTAATTGTGGTTGTGAATTAGTTTGAGGAGCTTCTGCTTGTTCTGACATTGAAACTATATTTTTTTGTATATCTTATTTCTAAAATTAAATAGAAAAATAATAGACTATGTTATTATTCAATTATTAAAATATCAATTCAATATATATATATGAATGCAATAATATAAAAACAAAATGAAAAATATCTAGTTTGTTATAAAGACAATGAAAAAAAAAAAATCTACATCAAAATTAAATATAATAGAATTTTATCACATAAAAAGATTACTACCATTATTAATATTTTTGAAAAATATTAAGCATATAGAATATTATCTTATTATATAATTATAACAATAATAAAAATTAGTATAAAAATTTGTAGTTCGATAAATCTTTTGTTGTATTAATTTTAATAAAGTGTCAAATTTACATAGAAAAAGATATATTCAAGTTTTTTATATTGACTTAGTCGTAGAAGGGATCTGAATACATAAATAAATTTTCAATTTTGTTAATAAAGAGAGAGAGAGACCTCGGTAGTTTAATTTATTTTTTATATGGTTGGTTGAAATTGTTTAGCTATTTTAATAGTATAAAATATATATATGTAAGAAAAAACACATAAAAAATTCGGGGGGATTTTTCGGTTTTGATGTTTTTTTTTTTTGTTTTGTGTATTTTTATTTTTTTGGGGGAGGGGCGGGGGAATGGAGAAGTTTTGAGGGAAGTGTGTTCATATTTATGTTATTTAACAAGAAATTTTTATTCTTGCTTGATCGGGTAACTTCGTTTTTTTTTTGTAATGTTTTTAATACTTAAATATTTTTTGCTTACATTGTTTATTATGGTATTCAACTGGCTCAATTCCTACTAAGATCTCGACTTGAATTGTATGTGTTTTTCTGTTATTTTTTAATTTTAAGGATAAATCCGTCTTTATCGGTTGAGAAATTTTTAATTATATTCTTTTAAATATTTTTATATATAATTTTTTATTGGTTTGATATCACGTGAATTAATGTCTATGTTTATTATATATTATTTATTATATATTATTTATTCTATATTATATATATATATATAACAATAAACTATTTATACTTCGATTAATTTCATTGCTTTATCAACTAAATCAGTTTTATTTTCATTATCAAGTTCTTTCAAAAATCTTATTAATTGAAAACACATATCCCATGATTCTGCAGATTTCCTAATATCTGTACTTTTAATTGCACCATCAACTAATAATTTTAATACATTCAACATTAATTTTTCATCTTTTAATATATCTGATAATGAATTTTTATCATCTTCATTTTGATTATTTTTATTTTTTTTTTTATTCTTATTCTCATTTTTTTTGTTTTTATTCTTATTCTTTTGTTTATTATTATCTTTTGGGTTTAATTTTTCATCAATATCATCAATTATATCATTTTCATTATAATTTAAAAATACTAAAAATAGTATACCCAAAATTTTAACTTCATTATTCTCAATACAGATATCTAATAAATCTCTTGGTGATAATTTTAAACTTTCAAATAAATATTTCCAATGTTTCATTTCAATCTTTCTTAAACAATTACTAATAATTTCTAACATTGCTGTTTCATCGATTCTAATTATACCGTTGATTTCATTCTCTCTAATGATTTTAATCAATTCAATTATATCTGTCAATTCTTCGTTTTCTAATATCTTATATGATAACACCTTCTCTAAAGAAAATTTATAATGATTTAAAATCTTATATTTGAAATTTATTTCATGTTTATCGATGCCTCGTTGCAATTCGGAATTAATTAATTTATCTAAGAAGATTCTATTCTTAACATTCAATTTACATGTTGAATTCATATAATTATTGTTTTCAATTGAAGTAATTGATGGATTCTTATAAAAAATATCAATACAATGAACAACAGCTGATTCTGGTGAGATACAAACAGGATAAAGATCTTCAACTGATATTTTCAATATTGGAGTATTAAGTTCCCATAAATCAATTAATTGATACATTATCATTGTATTTTTTTGAATTAAATAGATTGATTCCTTAAAGATATCAACAATTTTCTCAATGTCTTTAAGTACTATTTCTAATTTCCAATTTTTGGGATCTTGATTATTTTCATCATTAATATGATATAATTTTAATATTTGATTGTTAGCAAAAATTAAGAAACCGTTTTTAAAATTTGTACACCATTTAATATCTTGACCTTTTAAATTGTCTGGTATTTGAACTTGAATATAGTTATGAAATTTTTTGATAGTATTAAATCCACTTAATTCAATTTGAGATATAATATCGTATACTATAATGTTATCTTCATTTATTATTAATAATTCACCTGACTTATATAATTTATCATAATTAATTGAATTTTCTTTAAGCTTGACATTTTTCAATTTTATTTGTTTATATTTGAATAAAGTATTTGTAAAACAATTGACAAATTTACTATCATCTAATATATCATATTCCCAAATAATATATTTACCAAAATCATCAACATCTAACCTATCATAAGGAATCTTTAAACATGTCAAATATGAACTTCCATCTTCTCTTTTCAAATGACATAATAAATAATTATTACCAATCCAATTCATTTCTAGTATATGCAAATTATTGAATGAATACCAAATATTGGTTATTGTATTATAAATCAACAGAAGATTTTTATTCGAAATATATATTGATAATAAAATTGAATTACCTGCCATCGAAGTTAATGTAATCAAATTATTAAAAGTTTTGGTTGGTAACGTGATTGTATATAACATATCAACTGAAGGTTTTCTAATATCAGTCGGTACCATTAGAGAAATATTATTTCCATTGACTATTATGTACGGTTTACTGAATCTAAAATTGAACATATTACCTTCCATTTCCTTATACATTTTCCAAACTTCATATTTACCAAAATTTGTTACGAAAATCAAAGTGTGATCAAAATAATTGAAATCTGTATATTTTAGTTGTTTTGTTTCTTTAGTAGTTACTTTAGGTTCTTCATCTTCATCTAAATATTCGTCATGATTTGTGAATAAGATATTACCAAATAATGTAAATATATAGTATGAATTATTTGATAAAACGACTAATATTGATTCCTTGTTTAATTTCTTTGCAATGTTAATTTCCTTTAAAACTTCCCAACTTGTAACCAATGATAAAGAATCAAATTCATAAACTTCAATCCTTTGTTTATAAACAATGACTATATTTTTATTCACCGTAAAAAAATTTAAGATATTTTTATCTTTCAAAAATAACTTACTGATTACAGTTTTCGATTTCAAATCAATTCCATTGCATATTATTCCAGCAGTGTCCCTATTTTCAGAAAGTACAATTAATTTATCTTCAAAAGTATCAATTTTTAAACCATTATTTATGCTTATTAGTTCAGAATCATTTAATTTGAAATCCTTTAAATTCAATACTTGTAAACCATGTGGAAATAATAAAAACAACCCATCTTCTAAAATTCCAATGCTTTCCATTTTATGTAATTTAAATCCAACCATATCAACAATTTTATTATCAAATTTGAGGATCAATTTAAGCCTTAACTCAATTCTTCTAACCGGGGTTTCATAAAGCATTTCTGGTAAAGAAGTTATATATTTGATGAATCCAATATCCTTTTGGGTACCAAACCCATTTTGAATAACTCTATTGTTCTTATTTACATCGAAAACAACTAATGCATCATTGTCAATTGAATTATCATATTGTGTTTCCTCTTCAACTAATTTTGTATTTTTATCAAAAATTGGTAAACCATAGTCTTGGAAAAAAATTTCTGGTGAAGAATCTCTTAAAAGGTTATATGCTAAAATGAAGTTATTCTCAGTTGAAACATAAAATACTATTTTTCTAGTATGGTATAAGAATTTATCTGTATTGTCAGATGGTAATAAGCCATTTCTATCATCAATTGTTAATTCTGAAATTGATAAACTTTTATTTAAACCGAATTCGGTAAATGATTCGACTGATCTTTCATGAACTGCAACAAGGGCCAATGGCTTGAAATTATAAACTAAAACCCTTGTGGTAGTCAGCATTAATAACACATTTGATGATTCGATTATTTTGGAACATAATATATCTTTATCATCTATTCCCTCTGGAAGTTCATTTTTCCTATCAGAAATTTCTAACAGCTGTGGTGGTTGAAAAGGACAGAATACCATTTTACCTGCTTATTACTCCAAAGAAGTTTATTATATGGGATTATATATAATGATTTCTAGGTTCAATTATACACATTCACAATGTTTTATTGAACGTTTTTATTAATAAAAGGATACCTAATTATTTAAACGATTGATTTTTTCTTTGATTATTTTCAATTTCTATAATTTTTCACTAAATTCAAGTTAAACATTCTTCAAAGTTTAAAATTTCGGGTATGTATAAAATTACATCTCTGAAAAAATAAATACATAACAAAAATTATCTAGCATATTTTGGAAACTAGCTATATTGTTATAAGGATATGAATTCAAATATATTTATCTAAATACTATCTATTTCAATATTTTTAAAAGTTTATACTAGATTTATAACAAATTATATTTTTACATTGTCAATTAAAGACGATTGTATGCAATTATGTAATAAATTTCAATACATATTATTGTATTAAAAATTATGATGGTATGTACTGTTCCTTCAATTAGGATATTGTCGATTCGATGTCGGTAGTTAACTTTTCGTTATTAATCAATCCATTTAATTCATCACTATCAATATCTTCTCCCCATTCTTCTTCTTTATTTTTCTTCTTATTTTTTTTACTTTGTTTTTTTTCAGCTTTCCTTATTTTCTCTTCTTCTATTAATCTTTCTTTATTATTTTCAATTAGTTTTATGAAAAATTCAGAGTCTTTAGACTTCTTAGCATTGTGTAAAACTGTATCTACATTTTCTAACAACTCTATTCTTGTTTTTTGTATTCTATTTAATATTTTAGTATCTCTCGCAAAACATTCTTTCTTCATGCATGCTCTTTGAGATTTAAATGAAACTTCTCCAGGTTTCATAAATCTATTCTTCCTTAAATTATGCCAAGGTGTTATTAAGATGCTACATTGTTGTAATTTATTACCTTGGATAGATTCCGACTTACAGAGTTGTAAACAATCATTAACAACATCTTTATCTACGTCATCAAATGTCTTTTCATTTTCGAATAATTTTAGATAGATATGACCACTAGAATATTTATCAGCATGAAACCAATAATAATTCAATTCCCTATATCCATATTTAATCAATGAATCATTTTCAAATTTATCTTTACCAACAATTATTTGATGTGGTGGAATATCTGGATGAGGTTGTGATGTATAAAAATAAACCATTTTGAAATGACAATAATACGAAATTACTGGTAATTCTAATGTTAATGCTAATGGTTATATCCTAGTATTAACTTGTCAAGTATTCAAAAGTTATATTCAATGCATTGATGAGAATAATAATATATATTTTTAATTATTGTTCAGTACATTTGTAATTTAGCTATACTCATCGATTAATAAATTTTCCAAATTATTATATTTTTTTCGGTTAATTTATATTCTTTGTTTTTGGATTTGCTTTTCTGAAATAGAAAAAGAAGGAAGACAGAGAAAAACATAAAATTAATTATAGAAAATGTATGAATTATTTTTATTCGGCGGCTAAGTATATATAAACATATATAAATCTAAGTAAATAAAATTAAATAACTCCTGGATAATATTTTTAAGTTACACCTATTTTAATATTAATACATATTTAAAATTATTCTTTAAATATCTCAAAACTTCTCAATGTCATAATAATTAAATAAGGATGGAAAATTTAACTTACCCAATAATGATACAATTACTATCATATTCACGTTATAATAGTGAAGTCGAGTCACCTTGTGGTTTTAGAACATCAACTAATTTAATTGATAAAACAAATTGGACTCATTATATGGTTCATGAGTCTCCTGTTTTAAGAATAGAAACAAAAAAGAACAATACAATTTGTTTAGATATAACTTTAAATAATTCTACCCCATCCGATTTAATTTTCTTTGCAATAAATGCAAATGATGAATTAATTCAATTTACTACTTTAGAGCCTACAATATCATGCAAATATTTAGTATTTAAAAACAATAAAATATTTATCAAACGTTTTCAGATGACATTCACGAACTTAAAAACCCACCAAATGATAATCAATATTCTTCAATCGTATGGATGTCGCATAAAATATGCAAAACAAAATTATTCACAAATTAATAACACTTTAAAATATCAGAATCCAAGCAATTTAAGTTCGAACACCACTTACTTTCCTTCTCAAAATAACCAAATACTTCATCCAACAATTTACAGCAAACAGAATACCATCCCTCCAAAACAGGATAACCAACATCAAAACCTTATTGTCAATGGGATAAATTTAAATAATAATAAATCTCATCCAATAGTGCTAGATAATTTATCGACAAAGGAAGATTTCCATATACTAGAAACCCAAAGGCCAATTTCAAGAGATATTACTTCTTATAACAACCGAACGGTAAATAGTTTTAATGAAAAGATAATTATTGCTGATAAATACAAACAACAATTAGAGCATATGGAATTGTATAATAGACAAGATAACATGCTGGGGATGTCAGACAACAAAGAAGTCAATCTGAATGAAACCAAACAATCACTGACGAATTCCAAGGATGAAAGACAAATTCCCCAGAACCTATTAGTTGAAGATACAAAAATAGTAATAGAAAAGGTGATAGCTCCAGTTAATAATAATAATAATCTAGAAGTAAAAAAAAACATGATAGAAGCAAAAGTTTCAGAAATCTCCAAACCGATTGATAATTGTGAGTTAGAAACGACCAAAACGGTAACAGAAAAAGTTGTGACACCACTCGATAATAATACAAATGCTTTAGCTGATTTACTTGACCAAAGCATTTTAGAACAAAAAACTAATCAAGAGAAAAAACAGGTTAATACAGACTTCAATGTTACAAACGATAGCATAAACTTACATACGTTAACCCAAACTAAAAAATTCAAAATAAGCAAAACTACTGTAATACAAAAATTAAACGATCCAAAATTTATGAAATATGTATGTATTTTAATCGTCCTTGTTATAAAAATAAATTTTATTTACTAACTATTATATGCATAAATTAGGTTGAAAAAATAGAAAAACTTTTAAAAAGTCTTATTGACGAGTAACACCAAATATGAAAAATAGATCATATAAATATATTCAAAGCAGCAAGTAAAATTAGAGGCAGGCTTGTCAACATTTTATTGGCAGAATTTTGAGTAGATGATATTGAAGATGATGTTGAGTTACTGTTTGTAGTGGAATATGATGTTGTGCCACTATTTGAACTTGAGTTACTGTTTGTAGTGGAATATGATGTTGTGCCACTATTTGAACTTGAGTTACTGTTTGTAGTGGAATATGATGTTGTGCCACTATTTGAACTTGAATATGAAGTGGAAATAGAGGAGTAATATTGACTATAGTCACTAGATTCTGTATCATTGGTTACTGAATAATCAATAGAAGAAGTAGCAACAGTATTAACCTGATCTTTAAAATCATCAGGAAGATAGAAAGTAGTCATACCAGCATCGGATAACATAGAAGAGTACCATGGGAATTGAGTAATGAAGGTTTGAAAAACAGTGAAAGGAAATGCATTAGCAATATCAGAAGTTAAATCTATCGATGTTTGAATAGAGGCCAGATGATTATAATAATTTAAGATAGTTTGTGGTAAAGTATGCCCGTTTGAATTTAGATATGAAATATAACTAGTCATACTGTCATCTATATTTTCTAAGAATGAAAGTATGAATTCATAGTCTGCCGAAGCAGCCAATGTTTTTTCAAGTGCTAATTCAGCAGAATTTGTAATTGTGGCCTTCTTTTCCATTACAACAGTAGTTGTAGCGAATAACTCATTAGATAAACCAAAAGGTAGTGAAATCAATAAAAAATAAACTATATTTAATAATTGCATTTTGATATTTTTGATGTCTCTTTTCTCTAAATTTAATAAAAAATTTAATAAATATTTATATTTTATTGTTTTTGCTGTGATGCTGTCAAAAAAAGAAAATATATATATCCACTTCTATTTATATAATATAAAAAAATATTTAAAAATATGTTTAAATATTTATTAATTGCATAGTTATGTAACTTATCCAGTATTATTATATATTGGAAATGGTATTTTTTAAACTTACTTTCCTATTTAGGACATCAATGAAACGACAGTTTTTCTGAATATGGAAAATTCTTTTATATGATTTCGGAAGAATTTTGTGCGAGATTTCAGTGTTTTATTTTTTGGTAAATTAAAATGAAAAATGAACAATCAAAAAATCAAAAAACGTAATCAAAGTATCGATATTTTTGTTGTAGGTCTTAGGTTTTTTTAATCTTAGAGAAAGGTATAATGAACTAACGATATAACTATTTGGGATTTATTAAAATAACAAACCCAGAAATATTAGACAAAAACCACTAGGTATCAAATTATACAAACTATAATTTTTTCTGTAATCACCGGAACCACTGTTATTACTTGTTACCGAAGAAGCACCAGATGTTGCAAACGTCTGTGAATTACTAGTAATAGTAGTGTTTTGTGGAGATGTTGGAATATGTGAAGTTATATTATATGATATAGAATTTTCTTCCGTGGAACTACTGTTTCCTACTCCAGTTTCATTAATATAACCTGTTACAATCATTGTGGCCTCATTTAATAGTTGATTATATATACTTTTAGAGTCTACATTGACTGCTTGAGAACCAGATATTAATTCCGACAGGAAAAGTTGTTGAGAATTTTGATCTCCAATATTTTCATATCTTTTAATATTTTTTACCGAAGTTGTTATTAAAGTGCCAGCTTTAGCAAATGCAAATATAGTGGATAAAAATATCAATGTTAGAGTAAAATTATTAGATAATAACATAATTAGTAGTTCGAATTGTTTTTAATTGTATATGTAAATGCCCGTATTTTTGTTTTTTAACTTATAACATTGAAAGAATCTTAGTTCTCAAAAATAAAAAATACATGATAAGATAATTCTTTCTTATATATAATAAATTAAATGAATAAGTTAACAAAACCATTTAAACTTGAAGTCCAGATCCTTTTGATTTATTCTTTTTGGCCAGACTTTTAATCTTTTGTTTATATTTAGATGATTTACTATAAATAGTTTTATAAATTTAAAAGAATTTTTTTATTACTATTATATAATTAGTAACAATTGTTTCAATATGACTTTTCAGTAGAATAACTTAAATACGTAATCAATCTTACAATCAATCTTTTTCCTTAATATTTAATGATCTAACCTTATTTTTTTCAATTTTTAAAAATATAATTTAAGAATGTCGTCATAAGGCAAAAAAATAATAATCAGTACTCTTAAACATAACGTTATAGTTTAACAAATTTTTTTTGTTTTTAATATCCATTGAGAAAACAATTTTGAATAATCTCCTTTTCTTTTGATTTTTATTTTATCTTATAATTAAGAATTTCAAAACATTCTTGGTTTTTAAAATTTTTGAGACAAAGTTTCTGGAGCGGAAAGAAATTGTCAAAAATAAAGAAAAGACTTAAATTAATGAAGAAATAAAAATTATGAAATAGACATCATAAAACTAGTTGATCTAAAGACAAACAGTTATATCGTATATAAATGAAGAATAGTATAAATAATAATATTTTGAAAATGAATTAGTATATATGACAGGAATCGAACCAAGAAAATAATATTTCTACTTATTGATATAACATACTTCCATGAAAACTTAAAATCTATGTATAAAATAAAGGCTGTAAACTATAAAAAATAATCAGAAAGCAAAAAAATCTATCGGCTTGTGCTCAATTTTCTTAATGTTATTTGCTCATTAATAAAATTGCTTTTTTTCTTTTGTAATTTTTATATTCTTCTCTTAAATCAGCGTATAAAAGTCAAGAAATAAAATAAAATGTTTAAGAAATCTTAACCATATTCTACGACATCTTCTGATATCACATTGTCGTTTATAACCACTATTTCTAAATCGGTTTTTTATTTTTATTTTTTTTTTACGGTTTTCCCTTATAAAGAAAAACGATAAATATAATAAAAAATTAAAAATTGTTTTCTGAACGAAATTATTCTAGAAAGAAGAAAAAATATTTTGAAATTAATTTTTTTCATTTTTCAAAATTAAAAATTTCGAAAATGAAGCATTAAATACTTAAAAGCGAAAAAACAATAATTAAAATTGATTTCACATACTGTAGTTTTAGTTTTATTTTTTCATTATGATATGTGATTTATTAGTGGCAATTTTCTTTCACTATGTAGAATGTTCCAGGCTTAATTTTAAAGTATTAGATAATTTAAGACAGTTGTAGAATTTTTTTATTTTCGAAACTTTTTCAATTTTAATCACTAATTTATTTTTGATATTATTTATAGATTAGATTATATATAAAGATCAAGAATTATTTGAAATTATTAATTTAGAGTTGATATTATAGTAACTTTAATTATATGTCAATCTAGATACTATTGTAATTCAAAAATAAAAAAACAAACAAACTGTAATCAATTTTTTAAGGTAGCATCTTTAACTAACTTAATCATAAAATTTAATAAATTAAAAATAAAATTAAAACAAAATGGGGTTTTCACAAAATTATTTTGATTATGAAACAAAAATTATAAATCATTTATCTACTACTCCTTATGTTCATCAATTTATCCATGATAAGGTAAGTGGTAGAATCACTTTATTTTTAATTGTTGTTGGTATAATGGCTTTTATTAATGAATTGTATATTACTATTGAAATGAGTTTCTTACAAAAGGAAACTTATGAAGAATTAGAAAAAGGTAGAATTGATGAAAGTTTAAAATTACATAGAATGATTGTTCAAGATGACTATCATAGTAAAGAATATTTAGATGAAAAAAGTGGTATTATTATTGAAGATTTCGAAGATAGAGATAAATTTTTTGCTAAACCTGTCCATGTTGCTCATTTATACGTCGAATTAAATATCATTAAAGAAAATAATCCTTTATTGTCTTCTCCTTATAAATTCCATTTAGAATTTTCTCCAGAAGAATTCGAAAATGAAAAGAGACCAGAGTTTGGTTGTAATTTACATGTTTTAAGAACAAAATTATATCATTTATTCAAAGATAGTCAATTATATAAAGAATTAGCATCTGAAGGTAAGGTCGATATTACCGTCTCTAATAATGTTAAAATTTATAATACTTTATCGGATGTCTTACCGGTATCTATTGATGACATTCAATTATGTTTCTTAAAGATTCAAACTGGTGACCATATTAAAGCTGAAATTATTTTAGATTAATTAAACTAATCGAACTCAGATTTGGTAATTATAAACCAAACAAAAAGTACAAATCAATAACAAAACATTACGTAAATACAAAAAAAAAGTAATATTTTAACTATCATATTTCATTCATTATCAAAAAAAAAATCTCATTAAGATAAGAAGTAACGAAAACTAAAAACTCTTCATAACAAGTGTATTACTTTTTTCAAAATTTTTTAAGACATGATTAAAAATAAAAATCATTATGTATACATTTTATTAGATTTTAGCTAGTATATTTATTATACATAATGACGAATGCATATTTAACCAATAACAAATCATTCCTTATATTATTCTTTCTTTCGGAATATTCAAAATGTTTACAAACCTTATTTATTGGTATCTACTCTAGGTACACCTATATCACGTCTATGTAATTCATTTTCACACCAACACCATAATTTCATCAACTTAATTAATTTTGTTTCATATTGTAAATCTGATAGTTCTGCCCAATCTGGTTCATCAGTTTCATCATCATCATTTTGGTCTGTTCTTAGTGAAGATGCTTCCGTCATATCATCTGCTTCAGATGTATTTGTCTGCATTATCCTTTTTTTAGTTTCAGTCCAATAATTACCACCTGAGTTTTCTTCAGTCGATGGAGGAATTTCAATACTTATATTTATATCATCCTTCTCTCTATCTAAATCATCCGATTGATTTCCTTCTAAATTAGAACTATTGTTATTTTTTAAGCCTTCTGTCAGTAGAAATGGAACTTGATCAGAGTTGTTAACTTTCATTTGATATTTTGATATGTTGTCAGTTGAAATAAGATCCGGAAATCTACGAAGCTCATTGGATCTCTTAATAATGCTAGGATGTATAACTGCAAGTAGTCTTCTATTGACTGCCTCTGATATTCTTGTACGCAACGAAAGAGAATAGTAATCACTTAAAAAATCTGGCAGTTGAATATCTTCATTTGAGTCGTTTGTTAAATTATCACCATTAATTTTATTTAGGGGAAATAATATTAGTGTCATCACCAATTCTAATTCTTTCATATAATTTTCATTAGAAGATACTTTTGAAAGTAGATTTTCTCTAGCATATTGTACTAATTTCATGATATAGTCACTATCATTATCTGAATTAAAGCTTTTATCGAATTTTAATTCAGTATTGTGTTTTCTTATCATTTCAATTAAATTTAGTAAAATTAATTTAAAATGCAAATCATCTTCGGTTTTACTATCCATGTATGTCCTTGTTTTAGATAATTCTAACACTTCAATTCCAAAGTTTGAATTAATAGTTTCAATTGCTTTCATAATTTCTCCCTTTTTAATTAATAACATTATTTTAGCTCTTTCTTCAATTTTATATAAATTCAAAAAGTCTTGAATATCTTTATTGCTATTAATTATACCTAATTCTTTTGCCATTCGTATACTTGAAGATTCATATGCCATTGCTATGAAATAATTTAATAAAAGTTTTGGAATACTTGGTTCAATTATAGTTTTATCAGTAGATAATCCATTTTGATAAATAGTTTTAGATGAATTTGAATTTGAATCTGTATCATTATTATTTGATAAATTAATAATTAAATTTCGATTATCAAATCCATTTATTAAAGAAGAATTTTTTTTAACTTTTTCATTCCATTCGTCTTTTGTAAAAACTTTACTATAAAAATCTTTTCTAGACATCTTTGTTTTAGTAGATTTTATCGTATTGCCTCAGTTAGTACAGCTACTTTATAACAAACCAATTATTATTTTTTGTTTAATAACGATTTAATTTAAATATTAAATATATTAAAACACACATTAACTTCAATATTTTATTTTTAAATAATATTGTATATTATTTAAATATTAAGTTACTAAATGTTGTTTATCTCCCTTAATGATTTAATGATTTTAATTGACTACAATTTCAAAAAGCGGTAAGAGACAAAAAATCAAAAAATAATTTGAAAAAAAAAAGAAAAACATCCAAATATTGAAAATGTTACCCGCCCAATATGAACGAGAATATTCAAAAAAAAATTCAAAAAATTCAAAAAGATAATTTTCCAATCCGATGTTCGCTCTCGATGACTTACGTCGCGTCACAAAACTAAAGAAGTTGACATTTGACAGCAATGTGGGGATTGGTAGAAAATTGTAAAATTTCAAAATATAATATTTTTTTCTTTAAATTATTATAGTACATTCCAAATCGAACTTATATTATTTTGAGATATATAAATTTTTAAAAAGGATTCTTTTTTCGGGTTTAATAAAAGAAATACATTTAAAATTATTTTTAGTATATACACTGTAATTTGTCTAATATTCTGCCTTATAAAATACTGTTAAAACATTACAGAAAAGTTGAACTATTTTGAATCTAGAAGAAAAGTTTATAACGTATGTTATATAGTTAATTATCTTGTAAGAACAAACAGAACGAGTGTATTATATGAATAAATTTTACTTCATACTGTTATTGTTCATTATTTTCATCATATATGTTTTTTTAATATAATAATTATTGTACCACTTTAGATCGCACTAGAAAACATGGTTGAATTTATTTTATTTTATAAACAGTACTCTGATTTGAACCTAGAAAACCAAAAAAATACCATTTCCTTTCAAAATATTTAAAAGTATTCAATTTAAGGCAATTGTTCAAAGATTAAAAAAAGTTGTGCAAATAAACACAATATCAACAAGACGTATATATCCACGAAAAAACAGTACTTATAGACCCATTATTATTTAGATTCATATATAAAGTTTTGTACTTAAAAAATTTACTTTTATTCACTGAATAAAATATTAGCTAAACAGAATTGGAAATTATAAAACCATAATTAAATTAATAATACTAACAAATCACGCATAATATATTAGAATATATTATTAATATTTTTTAATATTTTTTAATATTTTTTAATATTTTTTAATATTTTTTAATATTTTTTTTATTCATCCGCATTAAAATATAATATATAATATTGTTTTCCTATTACGGAAAATATAATTATTATGTATACTATATGTAATATTAATCTTTTCTTTTTTTTTAAATTAATTTAAACAAATTAATAATAATATATCCTTGGAGAAAGTAATTAATATTTTTTTTTAAAAAAAATATTATTACTGGTATGAAAATTACAGATATTTAATTTAACGTTTAATAAAATATTTTGATCAGTTGATTATATTGAACAGATTAGCCTCGTGAATAAGTCTTGTATATTTTTATTTTTTAATATGTAGCGATGAATTAAAAATTAGAAATGATATTTTCTCGATCTCATTAAGATTTTCTAATACATAATTACAAAGTGTGACGTAATAATTAGAGGTGTTTTGCTTAAAATATTTTTTATTTTTTATTTTTTATTTTTTATTTTTTATTTTGAAAGAGTTTATTTTTCAGATAGCCAGTTATCGGCTAGTAAAAAAGAAACAATTTAAGAAAAAATGAATTTTTTTGAAAAATTAACAAATATAAGAAAACGTCAGAGAAACATACTGTATCTTTAATATTCTTTACGCCTTTTCTTATAAAGTTTAATTTTTTTTTTAAAAATTTTATTAAAATTTAATTTACTCCGCGAAAAAATCGTTAAAATTATAATCAGAGAAACAATTTAACAGATCTGTTCTGATTACTTAAAAGTTACGTAGCGCGTAGTCGATTTACTAATTTTTTAAAAAATTGGTACAAATTACTTCAAAGAGTAATTTTGCGTACATTTAATCCTATCATTTACCTAGAATTGTGCATCAAATGGTCGGTACATTTATTTGTATCTTGTTGGTTTTCAAATTTTCAGAATTTCACCGCCCTGGCACACAACTGTTTAACTTGCGCGTGTAATTGTTAATACAAAAAATTATTTCATTACATTTTTTTTTAATTTTTTTTTTTTTTTTAAAAAAAAAAAAAAATAACAATAGCTTACATAGTTAACTACGAATAACAATTGTGCGCCACTATACAGGTTGTATTTTTATAATTTTTATAAATTGAATTTATATGACATTAATTAATTTATATATTTAAATTTTAACTATGTTAATATATATTTATAAAAATCAAGCGTAGTAAAAATATCTGTGCTTCTATAACATTTCTTAATGAAGTTTAATTTTCTAATAGATATTTAGACGAACAAATAATGTTTTTGGGAACAATGTAATGTAGAAAAAATAAAAATAAATCAAACACCCAAACACATGTATAATTCAATTTCTCAATTGTAAGACGATTATTTAGATACGCCGGCACCTATTTTTCAATTTCATTCATTTTATAAAATATATATCGAACTCTTATTTCTCCAAGGCTTTAACGGCTCTTATATATATATATATAAATAATGTATTCATTCCCAATTCTCTTACAATTTAGAAATCGTATTATACATGTGTTTGTTATATTTAATATTGTATATTATTTAGCCACTTACATCATTTTTTTTTTTGCTTGCTTGCTTGCGTTGAAAACCTTCTAACAGAATACTTTGTTATTTATGATTTGATTAAATAAATGACGTACAAACTATTTAAATGAATAAATTATTTTCTTTTTTTTGCACTGGAAAAATATTAATGTACAAATAAAGATATTATAACCGTAATTATTTTATTCTATGATGATTAAAATAAAATATAGACGTTACAGTAATTAAATTATAGAATAACAATTTTTTTTTAAATTTCTAATTAATTTTATGTTTTTTTGGTTTTTTGGTTTTTTATTTTCATTTGAATGATATTATTAATCACAACTTATTATTGTTAGTGCAAAATTATATATCTGCTAAATAAAATAAACTATTGTCATTAGAGAAAAAATTATTATTAGAGGAATGATAATAATTTTTAAATATATGATTATTACAATACGTCAACATTTTCTATACAATGATCACTATTTTAGTAATAAATATATATAAATATATATAACTAAAATTTACAATTCTTTTCTTTTATTCAATTACGTATGAATGAATTCATTTATTTTGTTTTGAATGTTAATAGATTATGAAAAAAATAAATAAATTGGAGATATAAACTATTAAAACCATTAATAATTAATTATAATAAAATAATGACACTAATTTTTTAATTAAACTAAATTATATACTGGTGAATTACAATTCAATCATGAGGTTTTTGAATTTGATTAATGTCATATACAGTCAATGGTAAATAAATTAAAGTTGTCTCATGATAACAGAAAAAGGTATATGCCGACGATTGTTAATAAACTATTATATTATTATTATTAATACTATTTTTTTGAATAATATCAATATTTGGAACTAATAATAAATTTATTTATCCTGTTGTAGCGTTAGGAAAATATCTTTAGTAATATTTAATTATTTATCATGATTTTAAAGATATGAATGATTCATGTAAATAATTGTTTCAACGTTTTTGGCAATGTTAATTTTACGTTATCAATTTATTAGAATTGTTTTTTTATACATTTTGAAAGAGAGGATTAAGGTGAAAGATACACGGAGTTGTATATGACGAATAGTTATCTAGTCATATATGAACCAAATAGGTTATTTATTACCAACTCAGTTCATGAAAATGGGTTTATCTGACAAACAAAACAGTTAAATCTTGTTAATAATTTTAAAAATTTCCCGTTATTGTTAAATGTAATTAAGATGTGATGGTAATGTTTACATTTGGAATTTCGTAATTATATTAATGAAGATTGGTAGTTATTCATATAAGACACGAATAATATAATACATATATGTAATAATTAAAGTTTTGTCAAAGGTATTTTTGATAAGATAAAAATCAGATAAAATATTTTTTGCTTACCTATTTTGGTGTTTTTTTGGTCTAAGACAAATTTGTAAAAGTTAAAAATATATTTACTTTGTAATAAAACCAAGAAAGTAAGAACTGGTTATTTATTTTATGGTAGACCAGCATTTTTTTAAAATATTTTTTGGAATTAATCTTAAAATCTTTTAATATACCCATATTTATTTCACTTGTAATTTCATTTCGAATTTTATTACTAAATGGACACAAAAACTAAACAATAAATTTTATAATAAAAAATTAAAAATGATATTAATTTAAATCAATAATAATATGCCTAATTGTATTTTGAGGTTAAATATGTCACCGTAATAGTTACTTAATTTAACAATAAAAAATTTTATTTCTCAATATTGCAAAACTGTTGTTTTGACACATATTGGTCAATAAAATAGGTATATTCGTATCTTTTGAGGTGTAGTCGTATCATTATACAGCCACTAATAGTAACAATCATCAGTAATTATCTTTGTTGTTTTCTTTAAAATTCTGTAAAATAAATTGTTTTTTGTAACCGTGAACTCAATAAACCACAAAACTTGTGTTGGAACTTATTTCCTTCATTTACATAGTTAATAGTTGGTATTAGATTTTTAAGTTGCCTGATGAAATGCACATTATTATTAATGTAATAATTGTTAATAGTTTAGAAGAGGAGATTAGTGGTTTCTTATTGTTTAGATTCTAAAATAAAACAAAACAAAACAAAAAAAACAAAAACAAAAAATAAAGTGTATTCCAAATAGTTCTTTAAAAGGTTATTAGCTATAATTTTTATATGTCTCAATTAGTTAATAGATGAGAAGATTTTGGTAATAAGACAATTGTTAGTTACAGAACTTAATCTTAATTAGATTGATCATTTCTTTTCTATTAATGAGATGTCATTTTTTTTTTTGGCTGTTTCCATTTTAAATAATTAAAAAAAAAAAAAAAACATATATAAATATGAGAATTTAATTCAATTATTTTAATAATTCTTTTTAAAAGTGAATCTAGAATCTTATATTTGTAATATTTTTTAGTATTTTATGCAAATTCAATTTAATGTCATTATATTCAATTTTTATTGTTTTTTTTTACAATATACACCTATTAGTTCTTAGTTTTATATTTATACACATTCTTACCTCTATTTGAAATATATTTTGTATAATAAATGATTATAATTATAATATATCTATATAAATTTTTTTATTTTATTTTTGTTTTTCAGTATTAAATTATTTGGAAGAAAAACAACAAATAAACACAAAAAGAAAAAGACGTTATTATATTTTAATTGAAAAACATAAAAGATACACAAATTTAATATATTAGAAGAATTCGACAAGATATTTATTGGGTTTTTAAATTAAATAGAGTGAATTAAAATATAATAAGTTACAAATAGAGAAAGAGATTCCAAATATCAATTCTTTAATTCAATTTTGACTGTAATATATCAAAAAAATTGTCATTTTCAATTCATTTTTTCTTCTTAATTATTTGATTGATTTCAAATATTGGAAATAATATAAAACCATTTAATAAAATTAATTGAATTATTGTCATTTTATATCAGTCATCAAGAAAGATTAAAAAATAGCAAAATAAAATATATTAAAATAACTTTTTTTTTTTTTTAATTTTATTATTATTATAACTATTTTTTGTCACTTGGAGGAAATTTACGATAGAACCATAATTTGAACGACAATTATAATTTTGTTATTAATTTTTAATTTCAACAAAAACAAGAAACGTTGTTAATATACCTTTAGAGTAATAAAACCAATATTGTTTTCTGTTAAAAATAAATATTTTATACAGAAACAACTCATTATTAGAATACTGTTAAACTAAATATACAGATCCTAGAAATAAAAAAAAAAAACACACAAAAATTTAGCGCCTTAGTTAATTCAGTGAATACCTAAGAATAACCATTGCAAGTTTTTTATTTTTTTATTTTTAAAAAAAGAAAAAAATACACAGTTAATCGGTCAGTTAACATTGCAGGACCCATAAATTTTTTAATCGCACATTTTAAATTTTGATTGAAAAATAACCATACATAAAATTAATTTTCAATCAAATTTTCTGTTTTTTTTATACTGCAATTCAATACAGTATATTTTACTTCCGGATATAAATTTACTTTTCTTTTACTCTTTTCGGATATTTTGTCATAAAAAAATTTTGAAAAAGAAGAAAAATTGATATTATATCATTGAAAAAATTTAAAAAAGATACATTCTACGATAGTATTATAGGCGCCAAGTTTTAACGGTATCAATTCACATAAGAACAGATTGCTACCAAAAACAAATCAATAAAATAATAAAAGGAAAAAAAAAGAAATATTATTTTATCTGTTATATCCAATTTGTGTGTGTGTGTGTGTGTGTGTGTGTGTGTAATTTTAAATTTATTACCAATTGACTAAGTGAATTGCGTACAAACATACTACGAAATTCAACATCTCACTAACAAAAGTAAAGAGAAACAAGAAATTATTAAATCATTAAAATACTGAATATACAAATCATACAGATCTATTACAATTAATTGACTTAATTGTATAATTATTATAACTATAACTATCATAATACATTTTTCTCAATTATTTCCCATAATAACTAAGAAAAATAAAAAAATAGAATATACATTATAATTTTATACAGTATTTTTTCAATACCAATTAGATTTAATACTTTATTTTATAATTTTTTTTTAAAAAAATATAAAATAAAAACATAAATTTAAGATAAGCGTACATTCCTAGATCTCGTATAGTATAGGCAATTTTATTGACGAAGATACCTTACTTTTATTTATTAATTATTTCTTTTTTCTTCTGTTGATCTTTTTACTACAATATTTTTTCAATTATTCAATTATAATATTCTGTTTGGTTAATTTTGGTCAATAATACATTGTTACAAAAATTAAAAACAAGAAAGGAAAAAAAAAAATATTATAATAATTAAATTAGATTAAATTTACTAATTTAGTTTAATTTTCTTTTTTCTTTTTTTTCTTTTTTCAATTAATATTTAAGTTCAACTATTTTTCTGAGTTTTTTCCCTTCTTATTTTGGTTTGATTTTTTTTATTTTTAATGATGTCAACTCCAAAAACTAATACACTTAAACTTATTAATAATGATCATAATCCAAATAATAAATTAATATTTAAAAATAATATTCAATCAAATTATTTTAATTCCGATATTAATACAAAACAAGATAACAAATCATCAGTTACCGATTTAAATAATCCAAAAGAATTAATTGATATTAAAAATGCAACATATTTTAATAATACACAAAAAAATTATAAATTAACAACGTCTAATAATATCAATCAATTATTGAACGAAAGAAATAATAGTATTTACAATAATATTCAAATTAATAATTCTATGAAAGATTTTGATTCAAAATTAAATCATTCAATTACTAATAATACTAACAATAATACAACCACAACATCAACAAATAGTAATAACGATGTCCATTTAAATCACGGACCATATCAACGTAAAAATTCATTAGACTCATTAATTAAAGCAACACAATCTGTTGAAAATAAAACAACATATTATCCCCCAATTCTAAGCCATACTGATACTACTAATACTAATATTAATAATAATACACATCAAATGGGATCACATGAAATAAATAATTATTACTATAACAATAATAGTACTAACAATAACCAAGTAATTGATAACAATGATTCAAATTCATATAGAATCACTTTTAATCCGACAATTATTGACAGGACTTCCGACACAAATGCAATTAATCATACATATAGAGAAAAAATTTCAAGATTAGTTCAAGCTAATAAAATATTAAATGATTCAGTACAAGAGTTGCCACTATATAAACCATTAGAAAATACATATCCATATCTGCCCAATCTGATCACTTATAATTCCCAAACTCCAGATGGCTCAATCATTGATTCCTTAAGTTATGGACAAATACAAAATGTTTATAATTCATATAATGGCTATAAAGCTGTATTTGATGAATTGGTGCATTTAAAACAAGAAAAACAAAGAAGCAATGAAAGATTAAATTTACCAGCCTTGAGCCAACAGAGTTCATCAAATTATAATGAAAATTTAATGCAACAAAATTCACAGAACGCGCCATTTTCAAATCCATTCCAATATAATACTGAAAGAAGAAAGACCGATCCATCGGCAACAGTTCTACCATCAATTGGTACCTTAACAAATGGTCAAGCTCCAAATAATAGTAGAAGCGAAACTGATTTATCCACAAACACTTCATATGATAAACCATACGGTTCATCATATCAAATAACATTGAACGACAGACCTGTAACGTCAAATCATAAAAAATCAAATTCTGATCCTATTGAAGTTAAACCAATTGATGAAACTGAACAATCTAATGATAACCCCCCAAATCGCGATAATTCTAACACGAATTATTCTATAAAGAAACCAATAATACAAGCCAGATCAAATTCCATAACAAAAGTGGGAAAAATGTCAAACACTTTAATTAATAATATTCCAAAACAGCATTCATATGGGATTAATAACCCAAGAACTTTTGTAATTAATTCAATTGTAAATCCAGTTAATAATGAAGCGCAACGATATTCTATGCATTTACCTCATATCCAACAACATAACTTTACTCATCCGCAACCACCACCTCAACAACAACAAAATTCTCACTTCCAAAGACCTCATACTTATGCTGGTCAAACCCAAGAAAGTGCGCAAAATTATGACTTACATATGCATTATAACTCAAGAGGAAATTTAAATAATGATTTTAATGTTAAACATGTACGCTCTACAACGGAGGTATCATCTAGTGAACAAAATAGTCATAATGGAACGCGTCATAATTCTGTAACAGAAGAATTACTAATAGCCGAATCTATGCGTAAAAATGAAACAGCGAAAATGGCATGTGTTCATTGTCAAGATCGTGACACACCAGAATGGAGAAAAGGTCCTTATGGTAATAGAACCTTATGTAATGCTTGTGGTTTATTTTACAGAAAATTAATTAAAAAATTTGGTTTAAAGCCAGCAAATTTGGTTATGAGATATAGAAAATCAATATCACCTCATGATCGTAGAGTTCCATCTGGTCTTAGTGATATTCCTGAATCTCACGTGGAGACACTAAACTCGGATAAGACATTAGATGAAAATTATAATACTATCCAATAATAATAATATTAATATTCTAAGATGATATGCCATATATAATTATAATATTACAATGGCAATGGAGAAACAATATATACATATTATAATACTAATCGATTACTTTTAGGTAACTGATTATATTGATTTGATAGGAAATGTTGAAGAATGTTTGGAGATATATGATATATGGTCAATATTTATAATCATTATTTTGTTTTTCTTTGTAATTATTATATAAATTAATAAGATACGTTTACTTTTAATTGAGAACAACATAAATAAAAATGAAATACATTTATTAATTATAAAACTGAAATTGAAATTGAAAATAAAATAAATATTTTTATTTTATTAATGCACGGTTCCTAGTTCAGTTCATTTTTATTTACGGGTTCATGCATTTACCTTATTACTCCTTTGTATTTTCATTTCAAAATCTTATATTTTTGTAGCCGTTTATTTGTTAAAAAAATAATTAGAAAATTATTTTTTCCATAATCAAGAGAAAAGTTACAGACATATGATTACGCGAAATAAAAAGACATTTTTTTAAAAAATTATTTTTGACAAAATTGACAAAATTGACAAAATTGTAAGCATAACGAAATTTGTAATAGAAAAAACATTAGATTAAGGTGGTATTAATTGAACTAGTTAAAATGTTTTTAAATTTTAAAGCGTAAGGAATCAACATTTTATAAAAATTGAATTTCATGAACGTGTTATAATATATATATATATATATATATATATATATATATGTATTAATTTAAAAGAATAAGTAATTTTCAAAAGAATATCAACTATGGGATTATTAACAATTATAAAGAAACAAAAGAGAAAAGATAAAGAGATTAGATGTTTAGTATTAGGATTAGATAATGCAGGCAAATCAACTATTGTGAATAAATTAATACCTAAAGATGAAAGAGTTAATGATAGAGAAATCAGTCCTACAATAGGGTTTCAAATACGGTCTTTTTATGAATCTGATCATCTAATTACAATTTGGGACATTGGTGGACAAAATACATTAAGACCATTTTGGGATAACTATTTCGATAAGACAGATTTAATAATATGGTGTATTGATGCAAATGTACATATAAGATACCAAGAATCTGTTAATGAATTAAGAAATTTAATCGAAATGAATAATGATAGAATAGGCTACGATTTTCCTATTTTAATTGTATTGAATAAAATTGATTTATTATCAACAGAAAATGGTAGATCAAAAGTTAAACTTTTGAAAGACAATTTAATCGAAACCTTAAAATTATCAGATAAAATCAATACAAATTATGAATTTATAGAGTGTACTGCATTAGAAGGTATTGGTATTGATAATATAATGAATAGCATAATAGAATCAAGTGCTTTTAAACTTTGATTTTATAAAAATAATGAAAATAAAACAAATACATTTTTTTTTTTAAAGAAGTCATATATATTTGTTTAGTAAAGTATTTAAAGAAATTATCATTCTTATAATTATTTTATATAGTTTTAAGAAGTTTCAATTATATATGCGAAAAGGGTAATTTTTCAAATTTTAAGAAATTGGATGTTAATTGTTTTTGAAAATTAACAATTTCAATAATTTAACAACCAATATGTTTAATATAAAAATGAAAAAAAAAAAAGTCAATAAATTATAAATGAGGAATAAAGATAGCATAAATAAACAAACAAAGAATAGAATGGAACATGTATTTAAAGTTAAATTAAAATCAAATAATAAAGATTCAAAAAATATTGTATCGAAAAGGATAAGAAAAATACCAGATTATGAACAATTAAAATTTTCTAATGAAGATTCAAATAAACTTTCAAGATATATTAAAATACAAAGATTAAAATTATATAAGTCATGTTCATTACATGATTTTGAACAATTTAAATATATTCTTAATGAAAAACAAAAATTCAATGATTTAATCTTAGATATATCGGCAACGATACCATTAGAACAATTTCAAATTAACGATGTTATACCAAATAAAGAACAAATTGATTATTTATTTTCAAATATAATTGATGTAATATTTAAATCAACAGGGTTAGCATTTGTAGTTTATAAATCAAGAAATATTAAAGATTATAGAGTCTTTTCAAAACTTTATAAATGTAAACAAGAAAAAATTAAAGAAAATGATAATGATAATATTAATAACATTATTCATAATAGTAATAACAATAGTAATAATAATCCAATATTTAATAATGAAATTAAAAATGTTAATAATTTAAAAAATAAAAAGAAATTTAATTGTAATTCTAAAATTTTATTATCAATCCATAAAAATTATGGTTTTTTACAAATTATATTACAACATAAATTACAACATGAACCATTAACAAATAATAAAAATTTTGATGAAATTTTAGAAAGATTAGTTAATGGTGATTATAATACAATTGATGTTGATAATTATCATAATAATTATAATTATTATGATAATAATGTTAATGTTGATATACTTTCTGCATATAATAATTTTTAAACAAATCAAAGTAAATAAACAAAAAATAATAATAAAAAAAAAAAATAATGTTACTCTTTATATATAAAAATATTATTATCTTTTACTCCAATTTTCATATAATTTTATCCAATAATAAAATATAATTGATAATTGAATCATTCATTTTAATATAAAGATTTAAAAATGATTTCCCATTTAACCGAATTACAAAAAAAAAACAACACAAAAATGATTCATTTTTTTTTTTTTCATTTCATATCATTTCTTTTTTCTTCTTATTTTGTTAATAAAATACAAAAATTTTCCGCCGAGAACGTCAAAAAAAAAATAAAAAAGCAAAATGTCAAAACATATACAAATACAAAATTTCAATAGTTTGTTTTATTATGGTAATCTTTTTATTTTTTGCGTTTGCCTTTTAATATGATTAATACCGACAAAGGTATAATTTTTAGAAGGGTAAAATAAACATAAATGATTCATTTAATTTTTTTATAATATTATGGGAAGATTTAATTGCAAGGGTAAAATGTGACAACCAATTATAATTCTTTTGCTATTTTTTCTTAATATTTAAATAGATAATATTTTTTTTAAATTTAAAAGTTTTGATATTCTTTTCTTCTAATTAAAAATCTATATCTTAATTATAATTGTAATCGTTTTTTTACCCCTAGGGTGAATCCAATAAAAAACAAGAGAAAAAAATTCTTAAAAAAAAAAGTTATGGTTAAAGTTTGTGTTTTAGGTGCTTCTGGTGGTATTGGTCAACCGTTATCATTATTATTAAAATTAAATCCTTATATTTCTGAATTATCATTATACGATATTAACGATATTACATTTGGTATTTCAAAGGATTTAGATCATATTAATACAAATTCTGATTGTATTGGTTCAAATAATAAACTTGAAGACATTTTAAAAAATGCAAATATTGTAGTTATCACTGCTGGTATACCAAGAAAGCCCGGTATGACAAGAGATGATTTATTTAAAATTAATGCAAAAATTGTTAAAAATTTAACAATTGAATATGGTAAATATTGTTCAGTTAATACAAAATTATTAATTATTTCAAATCCAATCAATTCTTTAGTACCTGTTGTTTGTGAAACATTAAAATTAATGGGTAAATTTAATCCAAGACAAGTTATGGGTATTACAATGCTAGATTTAATCAGAGCAAATACTTTCTTGACAAATCAATTAAATTTGAAAAAAAATTTGAAAAAAAATTCAATTAAAAATATAAAACAATATAATAAAAAATTAAATAATAATAATATAATGGTCATTGGTGGTCATTCAGGTAATACAATTGTACCATTATTAATTAATAAATCATTATTATATAATGAAATTGAAATTAAAAATTTAATTAGTAAAATTCAATTTGGTGGTGATGAAATTGTTAAAGCTAAAAATGGTAAAGGTTCTGCAACGTTATCAATGGCATTTGCAGGTTATTTTTTCATTAACGAAATTTTAAAGACAATTAATTTTGATAATGATGAATCAAATGAAAATAATTTACCATGTTATGTTAATTTACCAAATTTACCAAATGGTAAATTTTTACAAGATAAATTAAAAGAAATTACAGGTAATGATCAATTAAATTTAAATTATTTTGCTATACCAGTTAAATTAAATAGAAAGTCAGGTGATATAAGTGAAATTGATTTAACTTGTCTATTGAAAAATAAATTAGCAAATGAAGAAAAAAATTTAATTAAAATTGCATGTGAAGGTTTAATTAAAGATATTAAAACAGGAGAAGATTATATTAATTCCAATTCAAAATTATAATCATATCTATAAATATATATATATATATATTTAAAAGTTAAAATTTTAATAGGTAAGAATTCACCCACATTTTAATAAATTAATACAAATATAATAATTTTTCATTCATTGAAAAAATAATCAAAAAGAGAATCTTATAATGTAATTTATAATCATACACAAATGTATATATATGATAGAGTACTTTTATTACAACCATAAAAACCAAGAATTGTATATAATCAGAATTTAGAGATGTTTTTATTTACTCACATTTTTAATACATTTCCATTTAAAATTAACTTTCAATGTTATTGTAATGTATTTTTGCCTTTATTCTTTTAATAAGATTCTTCCTTGTCTTCTTGATGCGCACACCATATTTTTTTACATATAGTTTTAGTCCTCTATTGGTACATATGATTCACTATGCATATTATATCAAAAACATTAATATTGAAAATTTACATAATTAATTTTTTTTATTTTTTGTTTTTTTTTTTATTTGTTTCTATGGTTTATATTATCCTTATCCTATAATATTACACTATATTAACATAATAAAATTTTCTTTTTTTTTAAATTAATTAGTAAAATAAAAATATAAATGAATAACTTATTAATAACAATTAATCAAATTTACGTATAAAAATAATTATTTTCATAATTAGATATAACATTAGTTGATCATAATAATTAAACTAGCTTTGTTTTTATATTAGTGTTTAATCTCAAACTCAAGAAACAACATAACAAAAGAATAAACAAAAAAAAAACAAGGATTTGATTTATAATATAATTAATTTAAAAGAAATCAATTAAGTTATCTTTCTTTTTTTTCTTTATTTGGGATATACATATACAAATTTTTTATTTCATAATGTCAAATAATGGTACTACAATAGTACATAAACAAGTTTATTTTGGTAATATTAAAAATAAAATAAAATATTATTCAATATTGAAAAATATTAATAATGATAATGATAATTTTGTAAATAATAAAAATGTTATAATAAATAATAAATTTGATATAATTAGTAACACTAATAGTAATAATAATTCCAATCCCAATGCTAATGATAATAATGATAATGATAGATTAATTAATGATAATGATAATATTAATAAAGATAATGATTCTAATATAAATAAAAATAATGATACTGATGATAATGAACCAATAACAATTTCATACCCAACAACTGAAGTTATTGGTCATGGATCATTCGGTGTAGTCTTTACAACTACAATTATTGAAACAAATGAATTGGTTGCAATTAAGAAAGTTTTACAAGATAAAAGGTTTAAAAATAGAGAATTGGAAATTATGAAATTAATTAATCATAAAAATGTAATTAATTTAAAATATTTTTTTTATGAAAAAGATTCACATAATGAAATTTATTTAAATTTAATTATTGATTATATGCCACAATCATTATACCAAAGATTAAGACATTTTGTACATCAAAGATCCCCAATGCCAAGATTCGAAATCAAATGTTATATGTATCAAATTTTTAAAGCATTGAATTATTTACATAATAACATTAACGTTTGTCATAGAGATATTAAACCACAAAATTTATTAGTGAATCCAAGTACATTTGAATTACAAATTTGTGATTTTGGAAGTGCAAAACAATTGAAAATAACCGATCCAAATGTTTCTTACATTTGTTCAAGATATTATAGAGCACCAGAATTAATTTTTGGTTCAACAAATTATACAAATCAAATTGATATTTGGTCAACTGGTTGTGTAATGGCTGAATTATTATTGGGTCAACCAATGTTTCCTGGTGAAAGTGGTATAGATCAATTAGTGGAAATTATTAAAATTTTAGGGACACCATCAAAACAAGAAATTTGTGCAATGAATTCAAATTATATGGAACATAAATTCCCACAAATTAAACCAATACCATTAAACAATGTATTTAAAAAAGAAGATGAAATTACAGTTAATTTATTAACAAATATATTAAAATATGATCCATTAGAAAGATTAAATTCTTTACAATGTCTTTGTCAAAAGTATTTTGATGAATTAAGAATAATATCAACAGGTATTGGATTGAATCCTGAAATTGAAACATTTTCAATTAATAATGAACAAAATTTAAATTTTAATGAAATTAAAATATTAGTACAAAAATTACAATTATTAGATTTTAATTTATCAGAAGAATTTAATCATTTAAATCACAATCAATTAGAGGCAATCAAATTAAAATTATTACCGAATTTAGTTACAGATTAAAATTCAAAAAACCAAATTAACATTAGTCATTAAAAGAAAACAAAAAAAACAAGATCAAAAAAAAAAAAAAAAAATTTAAATTATATTCAATTTACAATTTGCATAAATCTCACTTAATAATTATAAAAATTAAATATAAATACGTAATTAAATAATATTATATTAATTTTTTCTTTCAATTACACCTACATAATCTAAAAAGTTTTATTATTATTTAGACGATACGATTAATAAAGAATGTGAATTTTTAGGATTCAATACAGATCTAGTTAACTTATTAGAAATTATATAATTATTTAGTGCGAAAAATAACAAAAAGAGCCTCTTATAAGTTCTCCTAGATAGATAGTTAAAGTGTTAATATTCAATTAAATAATTTGATTAATTTTTCATAAACTTCATTTTGTTATGTTTTTTTTCATTGTTGTAGATGGTATGACTACTAAAATTGAAATATTAATTACGGGTGAAGTTTTAAAATGTTACATAGTTAAGACATGGAACATTTTGAAAAAATGACAAAAAAAGTAAAAAAAGGATATTAAAAGTAATTTTTATAATATTATAAAAATTTTGGAGGCAAAAAAATGAAAATAAAACCGTATAAGCCCTAGCATTTTTGAATCATGTAATAAGAAGAAAATTAATTTATGAAAAAAATATAAAAATAAAATAAAGATTAGTGGTATGTTTTGTTTTTTTATTTATATTTGAGTTTTTAATATTTTGATTAATAGATTTTAATAGTTATTATACTAATATAGTTATATAAAGAAGATAAACCATTAAAAGTTAAATAAATCTTATATCAACGAAAACTACCCTAAAGTGTTTACGAAATTTTTAGAAGACGCATAATAATTTGGTTCATTAAATAGGGGTAATATATTTAAATTATTAATATTTTTTTTACAATATTTGAAAAGTCTTAACAAGATAAACAGACAACCATTCATTCGTATTATTATTTATTATTAAAGAATAGATTTAGTGAGTCATGGGTAATGTACCAACAAAATTAGAGGATGAAAATCAACGAAATTTTCAAAATAACAGTCAGTCAAATATAAATAGTATTGATAGGAATGATATTAGGAGAGCAAGAGGTACCTCGAATTCAATGGTGAATGCTTATTTAAGATCTTCGATTAAAAGTAATTCAGATAGCAAAAGAAAATCTTTACAGCAAAAAGAACTACAAAGAGAAAAACAAGCTAAAGAACTTGTGGTTAATTATAAAACTTCTGTTGATGGAGGTTATCTAGCTCCATATGGTTGTTACAGTTTTGATAAATTAGATTATAATACTAAGATTGTTAAATCTTTAATTAAAAATAGAAAATTGGCTCCTTTTTATACACCTTTACAAGATTACGATGAGAGTTGGACTGATGAAGAATTAATTAAAATCGTCGATGGGTTACCTTTACATTCTGTTTTTGATGAGGATTTGGAAGAATATGAAGGTATTCCTATAGGTGACTTAAATGATCCACAATTTGATTGTTTAATTAATGATAAATCTGGTAATATGTCAAAACGTGAAAAAAAAAGAATGCATAATATGATTTTTAAAGCAAGATTATATAAGAAAAGAATAATATGGCAAGAAATTCAAAACAATATTTTCTTAGAAAAAAAATTATATAACAAAGATTTAAAATTAAAAGAAAATAACACAAATACACCTGATAAATACTTGCCAAATGATAATCTAAAATTGAAATTATATAGAGATGGTACTGAATGCCCAATTTGTTTCCTTTATTATCCAAATAATTTAAATTATTCAAAATGTTGTCAACAACCTATCTGCACCGAATGTTTTGTCCAAATTAAAAGAACTGCACCACATTTTCCTCACGATGAAGATGAAAAAGATGAAGAAGAAAAAGATCCTAGATTGTTAACTTCAGAACCAGCAAAATGTCCTTACTGCGCAATTTCAGATTTTTCTATAACATATGCTCCGATAAAGGAAAGAGAATGTGGATATCATTCAGTAAATCTAAATGATTTTGAAAAATCCAAAAAAGATACAACTGCCACCGATTCTAATAATAACGATAAAATCGAACTACCCAAAACTGAATCAAATACAACTTTGAACTCTAGTATTGCCATAAGTTCACATGCTTCTGATGATTTAGTAGATGACATTGTTATAACATCCGATACAATTCGTCCTAATTGGGAGGAAAGATTGGAAAAAGAAATAAATAAACTGGAAAGAAGAGCAGCAAATGCCACTGCTATTCACGTAAGCAACAGATTAATTTCTGGATCCAACAATAATGATCCAGAATCTCAAAATAACTTAGATGAATTGGAGCAACAAATGATCGACCAAGCTATCAAGTTGAGTTTAAGGGAACGTTCACCAAAGAAGTCAAAATGAGGTTAAATGGCAGTTAATATTCAAAATTATTTGTATGGATTTTTTCTTAATTATGCGCATATTGATTATGTAAAGGTATATAATTTTCAAAAAAAATTTTATGCCAATTACTATTAGTAAGTATCATTTTATATCTGAGTTTACAGCATTCGAAATGTATAATAGAATTTAATCAATAAATCTTGAGAATACTCATAACATAAATTCTGTATAAAAGCTTCGAAAATTAAATAACATATATAATGATAAATAAATAATAAAAAGGTAATTTTTAATATGACGAAGAAAAGTTATAATTTATAAAATTAAATATTTATTTATTAGAAGTTAGCTTATTTCTTCTTTTCAGCTTCAGCTTCAGCCTTTTCTCTGGCTCTCTTTTCTCTGATACCCTTGTATTTCTTGTCAGATCTGGCTAATCTTAAAGTACGGTAAGCAGAAACACCGTTGTCTTCAACAGCTCTGGTTTCAACATCAGTAACTGGTTGAGCAATTGGGAAAGAAGCGGCAGCAGATAAGACTTGTTCAGTTTCTGGGGCCTTACCATTTCTTGGGAAAACAATAATCTTAGATTGGTATTCCTTTAATCTTTGAACATTAGCGTCAAATATTTCTTGGTTTCTGTTTTGTCTTCTGTGGTCAACAGCAATACCAATGGTTCTGGCGTAAGCAGCAGTTAAACCAGCAGCCTTGATTTCGGCTAAAGAGAAACCTCTACCAGCTCTGACCTTTCTGTTGTATTTAACAGTTGGGGCTCTGACAATTGGTCTTAATAAGTCCAATGGTCTTGGAGCAATAGCAGCAGCTTTGGCAGCTCTGGCATCACGTCTAGAGGCCTTCTTACCAGCTTGGTCGAAGTGGACTCTGACACGTTCTTGCCAGTTCTTTCTGAAGTGGTTCTTCAAAATTGGTAAATTCTTGGAGATAGCTGTTTAAAATAAAAATGATTAATTTTGTTGATTAGACAAAAATAAATTACAATAAATTGTTAGTAAATTGTTTTTATAAAACATAATATTCGAATATTTCGTATTTGATGCATTTGATAAGAAAATTTGTTCGGTAATCTCAGTTTCATAAACTTTAAAAATTAAATCGTAAATTCAAATGTTCCGTATTTATAACACCAATGGTACATTAAAGTTATTAAAGGTAGTGCATATGAACATATCACAAAATAAGTTATTGTATGTGGGATTCATATTACTTTTTAATAATTTAAAATAGATATAGTAACTAACATATAAAATTTCAATTTCTGTTTAATATTTAAATCCTTCGTATTTCAATAATTTTAATAATTTTAAGATCTAAACTTCATTATTTTTACTTATTTTTTTTTTATGTTTCTCAATTATATTTCTAAGTTTATTCATATCGTCAATGTTGTACATCATAAATACGTTCTCAGTTTGTATTAAAATGTTTGTACTCAATAATAATCATGCAATTTATTACATTACAGTATTTCTTTTTTAATATATAGATCACAATTCTAGTCATTAGTTGTAAATTTAAAGTTATTTTTCACTGAAATTAATCATTTTCATCTTCTTATTTAATTCTCAACCACTATCAATCAAAAATATTTTTATTCATTATAATATTCCATTTTGTACATACCCATTGTTACTTGATTCCTGGTTTTCTAAATTATAAGAAAGAAACCGAATTATATATGTTCTAAATATATTTAAACTAAATATATAAGATATGATATACACACTAATAGGATATTTTAAAGCCTTTGAATAGTTTATTATGGCTGTTATGAATTGAATATTATTTTAGATATTAATTATTACTGAATAATTATTGTCTGTACTTAGAATTCATACCGATAATTAAAATTTGAAAAATTTATTACAAAAAATTTTTAGTTTTCACAATTTTTGTTTTTTTTTCTGATGTTTTTCCTCATTATCATTTTTCGAAATTTCAAAAAAAAAAAAATTTAAAGAAAAAAAATTTGAAATTTTGAAATTTTCGAAAATTACGGAAAAATTAATGTTACCATAATAAATAATATGATAAATATTGTCAAGATTAAAATATTTATGTAATAAAGTAAATTGTTGGCAAAGTATTTTTTATGTGGTGTTAATTAAGAGAATGGTAAGCATTTGTTATCTTGTTCAAACGAATATTTTGTTATGGTTTAAAACAAACAATTGGTTTTTATTATTCAAGAAGGGTGTTCTCATTACAATTAAAATAGTTTTATTTATAAGTAATTTAAAGGAACAGCATTAACTGCTGATTTGCTTATTAATATTCACATTTATTTAAAGTAGTAAACATATTCTTATGTTTTTATGTATAATAATTATATAGATATTAACATTAGCATTAGTTTTATATAATTATTGATATTAATGTCATCTTTCAGTGTCATTATTTTTCTAGATAGATTTTTTGATAAATTTATAATAAGTATATGGTATATATGTCACCTGACCAGTAATTTTTTAGAATTTTTAAATTTATTTAAACATTCATCTCTTTTCTACGTGTTTTTCCTGTCAATTTTAATCATTGAATGCATTGTACTTGTTTTTGTGATTGAAATAAATTTTTATGGTATTTGTATATTGAGTTAACCACATAGCTACACACAATATTAGTAGTAAATAATTTATAAATTAATTATATTTTTTCATATTTGTTTATTTAAATTAAATAACAAGAAAATGCAGCAGAGCGCATAAAAACTTCCAACCATCTTGCAAAAAGGTTCATTAACAAATGCATTGAGAATAATGTCGTTCAAAATTAAATGTTTTTTTAAGAGTATAAATATCCCTTGTTTCTACGCATTTTCACCAGTTTAATAAGTTTATTCGAATTTACATAAAAAATTATTATTGTATTAAATTATTAAAAATTGAAATAATTTAATACAATAATAATTTTTTTTTGATTAAATTTTAAAAAAGTTCTTTTTAGTATGCAATGTCCGGAGTTTATATATAGAAAAACAGTCCTAACACATGTATGACTGTTCAGGTATTTACCATCCTAACATCACATATAATAAAAAACCTTCGTTTATAAAACTTTTTTTTTTTGATGCAATTTATTTCATATTCATATAATTTTTTATTTTTAATATTTTATTTAGTTTTGTTATAATTTTATTTAATTTGAAATTAAAATGATTGTTCTTACAATCTGTCGTACAATTAAGCTTTGATTTTATATTTAATTTAAAGATATTACATCAAATATTACCAATTTTGTACATGGTTTTTAATTAAATTTTATTTTATTTCAAAATTATTATAAAAGAATAACTAATATATATATGTTGTATTTTATGTCTCTCCAGCATATTTTTAATGTATTAACGTTATACATAAAGAATGATCACATGTCGTAAATTAATTTAAATAATTAGCAGATTTCATTCTATATAAATAACAATATAACCTGGTAAGATACAGTTTTTAGAATATTTATAGTATTGTAAATATTATCATTTTATTTATTAAGTGTAATTTATAATTGGGTTATCATTCACGTGATTTCTTTCATGAATCACTTGAACTAATACATTCATATAATGACTTAAATATATATATAATCAGATAGACAAGCGTATATATTGCTATGGATGCCAAAGTAATTACTTTACAAGATATCAATGATTTGATTATATTTTAAGTTGGAAAAGCAATGTATAACATGTATATATTACCTTTTATAAAAGTTTTTGTTATCCACAGGCCAATTTAACCTTCTCATCATAGTACCGATCCAATGAACTAATACTTACATATTTCATGAGATAATGTATTTATGAATAAAATAATATTATTATTATTCTATTAGCATCAAATATATATTAATAAGCACTGTTTTATATCGTAATATATCATTTCTGACTTATATACTTGAAATATAAACTTAAATCACCTTAATTTATATAAATAAACAATAACTATAATACACTACTAAGTACAATTTTCTGTACATACTTTTCTTATTCAAATAATGTATACATATCGAAGTAATTAATTATGTTTATCATATATTTTTTTAAATTATTTTTTTAAGTTCTATCGAATTTTTCAAAATTGAAAAAAAAAATATTGAAAAAAAATTTTTGAGAACTCGCAAATATGAAAAAATTAAAATATAATAATAATAATAATCAGAATATGCATAGAGTTTATTCTCATGCTATGTTTTCACTAATTTGATAATAAATTTTTCAAATATTCAAATATTCAAATATTCTATTATTCAATATTCCTAATAATAAATCTAATATGATTAATATTATCTAAACAATGCCTATCATAATCTTAAATTCAATTCTACATATTAATAAATGCATATTTAAAACTTTTTATTAACAATTTTAAAATTATCTTCGTATTAATTTCTTCCATTTAAAGAACCCATAGAATAAACACAAGATGTCTGCTGTCCCAAGTGTCCAAGTATGTTAATATTTAGAAAGAGTGAATAAAAACAATTAATATTAGTTTATATGAAGAAATAAGATCATTAATAATACTATAGATATGATAATGAACTATTTTGATTTTAATGATTATATAAAAGATGAATATTATAAAAATTTAATGATTACAAAAATTGAAAAGGGTTTGAAATAAAAAAATGAAATTCATTAGTGGTTTAAATCGATAATTGTTAAAGTCATAAGTTAATATGCAATATATAGTGGTACAACAACTAGAAATAGACTATAATTGACCCAGTGAAAAGGATGAATTAGATATTGTTGAAAAAATTAAACTATAAAATTTTATGATGTGATATTTAAAGTAATAAAAATTATGAATTGACTGATAATGGATAATATATCTGTAATTAAAAAGGAGATATAATTGTTTGAATGAAAAACTAAAGTATTAACTATTCTAGTAAATAACCTATATTATTTAGCAATGAGAAAGTATTGATTGTAATTTAAAATCAAAAAGATGATATCATAAATTTTCATTTTAATCAAGTTTCTAATAAACAATATTAATTGAAATATGCAATAAGGAATTATTTTTACTAACATTTTTTTAAAAATTACTATAAATTAATATGGTATTATCTTCTTTTATTATAGACTTTCGGTAAAAAGAAATCTGCCACTGCTGTCGCCCATGTTAAGGCCGGTAAGGGTTTGATCAAGGTCAACGGTTCTCCAATCACTTTAGTTGAACCAGAAATTTTAAGATACAAGGTTTACGAACCATTATTATTAGTTGGTTTAGACAAATTCGCTAACGTTGATATCAGAATCAGAGTCACCGGTGGTGGTCACGTCTCTCAAGTTTACGCTATCAGACAAGCTATTGCTAAGGGTTTAGTCGCTTACCATCAAAAATACGTTGATGAACAATCCAAGAACGAACTAAAGAAGGCTTTCACCTCTTACGACAGAACCTTATTAATCGCTGATGCCAGACAACCAGAACCAAAGAAATTCGGTGGTAAAGGTGCTAGATCTAGATTCCAAAAATCTTACCGTTAAAATGGAAGTTTGCAAGAAATTATATATACTCAAATATATATTGTCATACTATTTACAAATCTCTTTTTAATAAATAAAATAAAATAATAATCGTGAAATGATTTCCCCCATACCTGATGTCTTCCATATATATATATAATTTATATGAAATTGTGGTTGTTTATTTCGTTCAGAAGTAAATTTTGATAGTATATAAAATTATATAATTGATATTACTTTGATTGTTAATATAGGCATATATAAAACACATTGGAAATATATTTTAAGGGAAATATATATTTTATTTATTTAAGCATTAAAATTATAATGCTATTTAATGTTGGAAATTGAAGTTCGGATTCTTTTTCTTAGTTTTTTTGATTTATGAATGAATTTTTTAGTTGTATAAAAATTTGTTATTAATTTAGTAATGTCGTTTATATATATGTGTTGAATTTGTTAGAACTACCTTAAAATTAGTTGTTTAAGTAAGTAGATGGGTCAATACCTTCTTCTGGGAATTCGGTAATCTTAACATCAAAACGTTCTTGGATCTTAGCTAAGACTTCTTCATCTTCTGGGGAAGAGACGAAAGAAACAGCTAAACCTTTAGTACCGAATCTACCAGCTCTACCGACTCTGTGTAAGTACTGATCAGCTTCAGTGGTTAAATCGTAGTTGATAGCTAAGTTAATACGTTCAATATCAATACCTCTACCAAAAACATCAGTAGAAACACAAATACGTTTTTCAAATTCCTTGAAAGCTTTGTAACGAGCAATACGTTCAGCTTGTTTCATGTGACCATGGACAGTGATGGCTGGGAAGTTAGAATCGTTTAATAATTTAGTTAATTCATTGGCTCTCTTAGTAGATTTAACGAAGATAATAACTTGGTTAAATTCTAAGTCATCTAATAATTGAGCTAATTTACGGTTCTTTTCACGTTCTT